>OVAP01001289.1:0-24966 GCA_900406295.1 Aurinia saxatilis | reverse complement strand
CTACTCAAGTGAGTTGTGGTTAGCGAAAGGTTTTGAACGCAAGACACAAAACGTCTTGTTCAAAGAGATANCGCAAGACACAAAACGTCTTGTTCAAAGAGATATAACTACTGAAGACTTCTAGAAACTTCATGAGATCACTCCATATATTCGGGCAATATCTGAAGATAATATGAAGCACGTGTGAAGATTCAGAGATAACGAAATGGATATCTACTGAGTGAATCGATCGATGAATCATATGGCGACCGATCGATCAGAAAAGATAAACTTAGATATTCTGATTCTCTCTAGCTCATTCTATTTTATCACTTCCTTGAAGCTCTCAGACGTCCTCCACCCTCTATATAAAGAGACTTCTCGTCTCTGAAAAGGGGTGTGCCTCTCCACTCTACCTAAACTGTAGAAGAGAGCACTTTACCTTCAAAAAATCCCAAAGTCTTTATTGTTTTCATTTCTATAGTTGTTAGGGGAGATAATATCTTGTATTTGAACCCCTGTTTTTATATATTGCATGGTTATTTTGCTCTTCATGGTTCTTTCATCTATGATAGAGTAATTTGATCGTTGGGATCAAGGTTTTTCATAGTTGCATGATTTGGTAGATAGATTGTTTGCTGGTCATTTGGAAGAACTTTATATTTACTAGAATTAATTGAGAATTGTTAATTTGATCACCTAGCTTTTCATTATAGATTCTCTTCGCTAAAACATCATTAGGTAGAAGATCTAACGAGTAAATGATAAGCTATACATGTGGGATCTCGACCAGAGAGTCATGTGTATGGTTGTCATATCAATCCTTTAGTAGAAATCATGACTGCCCCTTTGTTGAGGTCATGTGTTTTATGTTTGAATGGGATTGAGTCAGGAAGACTTCAATATGAAGGCTGCTTGCAAATCTGAATAATCCGGCCTGTGTTTCTAGAGAAATACCTTATTCCCAACACTTAGATTAATTGCATTAAACTGTTTTCATTTTGCATCAGTAGTTTCTTAGATTTCATTAAAAACCGTTACGACCGATCGATCGACATCTCATTCGATCAATCAAAACCACCAAAACTCATATTTGCATCTTAGCTCGATTTGAATCTAGCTTGCAGCGTAGCAATTCCTTTCTCTATGAATACGATCCCTAAGTACTACTGCGAGATCTGTGCGCTTGCATGAAATATTTTGGGCGAAAACTAATCCCCATGAGCAGTGATGAAGAAGGTGAGAGCAAGACAAATGAGGTTGTTGGTGGGAAGAGGAATAAGATGTCATCAGTTAAATGTAAGCCTCCTTGCACCACTTTGAAGGCACCAAAGAGGAGGAAGAAGAAGGATTGATACACGTATTCGTCATCCTCTTAAACTTTAATCCACTCTAAACTCTATCTATTTGTATTTGAAGTATGTGTTTTCTTTTAGAACTCTAAACTCTATATATTTAATGTGTTTTGTAATCTGTTAGAACTATTGGTACTACTAAGTCCTACTGATGGTACTAAGTTCCATTGTTTTATTTTTTTTGTGCTTTGTAATTTGTTGGAACTACTGGTATTACTAAGTCCAACTGTGAACGAATATTATCCACTGTTTTATTATTTTGTAGGTGTTTTGAAGTATGTGCATTGATATGATGCCTAGGTAGGGATTCACTAAGTAATTATCCTTTCGAACAACTGGTAACGAACTAGTCGATGAAATATAATATATGGTATTGTTCTCTGGGACCAGAAATGCTTACAAAAATAAAATCTACAATAACTAGGAATTGAAATAACAAATGAATGGGGTATGGGTAGTAAAAAGATGCAGGTAATTAAACTAAACGAAGACAGTAAGATAAAAGGCGTTAGACATAATGAATTCACAGGTAACCGATTGTCCATTGGTCAAACATGCTTTTCATGGATCTATTAAGAACCGGCCGAACTCGATCGTAAAGATCAGATTTGCATGTGGTATTCAGGTCAAATCATACTATGGATAGCTTGTGGTGTTCAGGTGAGACCAAGCATTAATGAGTGAGTGATATCTTGTTCACACATCTACGGTGACAAACACATATGACATAAATGGTTTTAATCAGGCGTCTGTATGCGCGATAATGCTCATCAAACTACGAATCTAGATCTAGAGAATATCATGAGGAACAAACTCTAGATCTAGGATCAGTTCGGATCTAACGAGTATCATGAGGAACAAACGTAGGACAGGTTGATCATTGAGCTAGTGTTGTTTCAAAGCACTGATAACAAATATAGAAGATGAAAGACATCAAGCATACCCTATTTGTATACAGCCGTATGGATTTTTGATCTCTTACGAAAACCTTAGCCTAACAATAAACTACTCAGCCATAGTTGAGGAACACATCGATAAAAAAGAATAAAACTTTATTGAATAACAAAAGTTGTAAAAGAGATGACGGTCTAAACAATGACCTAAGAAGAGAGAAACCTCGTAGACAAAATTACCTTTAATTAATTGGTCAATTGTTATTTTTCATTAGGGTGGGAAATTGATATGCCCATTGAGAGTATCATGCTGTTATGATTTCAAAAAGATATGCGGCATCAGTCATATCCTGGCTTTGTGAGGAGGGCAAGCTTCTTATAATTAACCTAACTAAACTATTCAAAGAACTAGAGTCGAAATAAGGTTGTTTGAGTAGCGCATCTTCTAATGTAAAATCAAAGATCAAAAAGCAAATGCTTCCGGCCATCAATACTACTGATTAATCACTACTACCATTTGCCCAATATGCCAAAGTTTTCAATATACTGGAAAAATGTAGATATTTTTGGTAATAATCTGATTTGTTTTTAATAGACTGGAAAATGTAGACATTTCCGGTAATAATCTAATTTGTTCCCTTTTCAACAGAAATATATCACAAGCCAAGAATATGGTTCTGTCATCCTCAACAGCCTACCACTGGGCTGGATCAACTCTATAAGAGCATCTCCATTGAGATTGCTTAGACTTAAATTTCTTAACTATTCATCATTTAAATAAATAAAAAATTGAAATTCTTAACTATTCATCATTTAAATAAATAAAAATTGAAATTTTGGTTCAATTTTGTTAGGGACCGATGCTTATTTAAGCAATTTTCTCAAGGTTTAACAACTCATACGTGTCAACCTTTGATTGGTTCTCTTTTTTTTCTTTTACCAAACCCAAATTTTCTTTTTCTTCTTCTTGCAAACTATTCTCGATCTCTCTGGTAACGGCGATTTTCAATGAATAAAAGGTATTCATCATCTCTCTTGAATTCCAGACACGTTACGTCTCTTATCATGTTCATATTGTGTTCAGGGATTTTTTAGATGGCGGATTCATAGGCTAAATCATCGGCGATGAGTCCAGGAGGAGTAGGAGGCGGTGGAATCCACGAGAGGGGCGGAGATCAGAGTCCAGATCCGCGTCGTCTGGGTTTAAACCTATTGAGTCTATCTGGGTTTGAAGACACCATCGCGTCTCGTTCTCTCTTCTAAGGTACAACCGCGTCTCTATTCCCCGTCTTTGTTTTGTCTTCACAAATTTAATCATGATGCTTTGTTAATTAATTTGTGATGATACAAATTGTAGCTGAAATTGGAGTGATTCCTAAAGCTGATGGATAATCATACTTGTGTTTTTGTGATCTCGATACAAGGTCCTTTCTTTGGAGTTTTGTTTGTTTATGAGATATGAGTTTCCATTTTTAATGAATTTTTTATTTGTTGCAGAGCTGAGAAGATGTCACCTCCAGCACTGAAAGCCTCTGATCATATCACAGGTAATTGTAGTTGCAAATTCCTAAATGCTACCAATTTTGCTGCCTTCAACATGCATCCTTGCTCCAGATGTGTTATTTCCCGTATGTTTGATGTTTCTTATCGCATGGGACTATGTTTCATAATTTTGCTTGTTTTGCAGTACATGCCCCATGTTATAAAGGGAGGAAAGCATGTATTTGCTCGCTTTTCTGTCATAATCTATGTGGCAATAATATGGGTTTATGCTTCCTTTCTTACAATCGGTGGTGCCCATAATGGTATGGGGACAAATACTCAAAGAAGTTGTCGCACTGATCGTGCTGGACTCATAAGTGCTGCTCCATGGTAAGAAGACAGCACATGGACAAAAAAAATTCATATGTCTCTAATGAGTTCCTAGGGATTTACAAACTCCCCTTGATCATGCTCATGTGAGGGATGTTAATGCGGATGTTTCAACTGGTATCACTTTGAAACCAAAGCTGCTTCTCGATAATCAACGAACAAAGGCATTTGTAAGTATATTCTCTTTGGTGCATCCTAGTTTCTTGTTTTAATCAAATTGACTATTAAACATTCACATTTTTTATTGTCGGGCACTTTAATCAAATTGACTGTTAAACATTCACATCTTTTATTGACGGGCAATTTTATCAAGAGTTGGCCGAGCACAACAAGATTAGAGCTGGGTGAATTATGTTCTTGATCATGTTTTTTACATGTTTTCTATTGCTGTATGTTTTTTTTTTTAATGATTTACAAGTTTATGCTTTTAATTTTTTTTGTGATGTAATGTATATTAAATTTATATGCAATGTAATATATGTGTTTAGAAAATATATATATACACATAAAATAAAACTATTTCAGGTTTATTGTTCTTTTAGTCTTTAAGCAAACCAATGAGTTGTTATTCAATAGAGAGGGATTTTTTGGCAAAATTAGAGTGAAACTTTTATAATAAATTAATATTATAAGCATCCCACTATAGCAATTGTACATAAATAGAATAAGAGAAATAAATAAATAAATAAATTTTGTGGGAGACGGAGGGGCTTTTGGTTATAAACTGTCCTAACTTATTTGCAAAATTGCCATAGACGGTTTCCAATTTTTTGTGTGAAACTTAGGTAATTCGTGCAATTACTTAAAGATTAAACCAAAGGTACAAACAAGAGTTTAATTTTCGCACTAGTAGGAGACCAGAGAGTACCCTAGAGTACAATTGTGATAAGACAAAACAAAAAAAAATGCATGTAAAAAAGTATGAGAATCAAACCATGTTAGGACGTTGAGGAAGAAGAAGATTGTAAAACTTATTGTGCAAGAAAAAGCTCTTCCCTTTGCTATCAACAGCTTTTTTCCAGCCACACCATCCACCATTGGCAATCTTCTTGTGATCCTCACTGCCTGTATAATGTGGATCCAGGATCAGGAAGGCACAATCCCCGCTTCCTTCATCGTAATCCACTCCCAGTAGTGTGTATGCAAGGACTCCACCTCCTGAAAACACCATTCCAATTACAAAACACATATTGCGATGTCAAAAAGCCAAAGGTTTTCTACCGAAGGAGTTCACTGTTTTGGATCCTCTTAAATGTTTTAAAGACTAGTCAAGGGATTCTTTATATATAGTTTACAGCTTCACTTATGCTATTCAATGACAAACTATCTAGGCGATTTTAGCCTGTGTTGTTTTGATTTGAAGGGACAAGCTTTTGTAAAGTGGAAGTATCATATTGATTTGGCTTGACATACCAATCATTATTGGAGTTCCTTGGGTCTCAAAGTGCAAAGCTAACTCACGGCATTTCTCCGGGAGCTCGGATCCAGATCTGAAGTTCATAATTTTGCAACTCACCTGTAAAAATAAGACCTCAAGGTTTTTACGTTAATAATACATGCTGGAGTGCAGGGTTTCTGGCATAATCTCATCTACAAGATTAAGAATTTAATAGCTCTAATTTCAACTAATTCGTGAAACACTTTTATGGGGTTCTTGAGATGAATCAGTTGTGAAAACATATTTGAATGGGGAAGTTTAAAGTGGAAGACTCACACCGAGAAGTTTATCCAGCACAAAACTCAACTCTATGGCACCAATCCACTCGCGTGATCCTATAAATGAAGGATCCTTGTCTCCTATTTCCACAAGTGTCTGCTGTATTTCCCTGAGAATCCAAAAGGTGGTACTTAGTGGATCAAAAGATGGAAGGGATTTTTATATAAATTATTTCATACCTATGTGAAGGAACAGCAATGGATGTATAGTGTTGAAGTCTGAACCATGAGATGATAGTTTGCAATGATCGGTAAGCACAACCCCATCCCTGGCACAGCAAGAGAAAATTAATATAAGAAACAGAGACTTGTTCTGACTTTTTACAATGAAACAGTAAACCTTGAAGCACAACAGGATATTGTACAATGAATGATTCTAGTAAAATATTCATATTAAAATATGACAGAGCAACAGTTTTGTTTCATATTACAACAAAACAGCTGGTATCAGGTTATTGCTTTGATATAGTGTTTTGAAACCATGGAAGAATGAGAAATTGATATACCGAGTCATCAAAGCCATCCTGAAGATAGTGATAATACTCGTAAGAACCTTGGATCAGAGATGCCACACCCTCCGAGACTGCATTTAAATACTCCAAGTTTAATACAACAAATTAGCAGAACAAAAGATGAACAAAGAAAACAAGACATAGATAGTGCTAACCTCCGCTGCTAGGGATTCCAATATGCACATCTTTGAGCAAGATGGAACCTGGCAGTACCCACGTAACTTAACATTTAGAGCCATAGGAAATTTTGAGAAAAAGAGAATATAAGAAACTAAGCAGAACTATCTACCCCTTTTCTTTATGTTTCTCCTTGAGTCATCATTCACAGATAAATCCAAGGCATTAGCCGTTCTTAAGAGTGGGCGATCAAGTGGTAGACCAAGCCTCATGTGTAGAGCTTTTCTAACATCGACTGCAACAAAAGCAGAATAAGAACTATATATCAGATATCATACTATCATTTAAATAATGGGTCACAGCTTCACGATCTGTTTCAAAATTTGTGTGAAGGTGCTAGTCAATGACATTGCAGTATAAGTTTGTTAAAAGGTTACTAGAGAACATAGGGTCATTGACTCTTTGCTTTTGAACTGTGGTATAATAAAGTATTGGAATTCATAGTTTTGAATCTTGCAGATAAAATATGTTTTCTCAATCTTGCCTAACCCCGTTTTGACATAGTTAGATGTTACCTTGCTTTATTTCCGTCTCTCCGTAGTTAAGCTCGTATATAGTTGTTACTGGATGTAATAGCCCAGGCGGATTGAAATGAAAAATACGTAACTGTAAGAGCAGGATAATCCTTGAGATAGTCAGAAAAGATATAATATGAAAAGGGGTAAGAAATTATGAGCGGTAAGTAAAACATATTTCATTCCACCATGGTAAATAATAATATTGCTTGGGATAAAGTGTATTAGATTAAAAAAAAAAAAAAAAAATTAAAGAGTATTTGTACCTTAGGTTGTTCCATCAAGAGGTGTGGTAAAATAATCTTCTTCAGGGAATATAACTGATCAACCAAAGCAGGGATAACTAAATTGGAGACAGCGTGCATAAGTGGAAGCTCCTTGGGTGCGTAAGTCAGTACATCAAGATTCAAATCAACAACAATGACCCTTGCTTCTCCCATAGCTGTGAGAAATGTAACAAGTTGAGATATGAGAACACGGCACAAGAGTATTCTTAGTGCCTAGAAAATATGCATAATAGAATAAAATACATTTCAAGTGATTACATGGAAGATATTGTGCAACAGGGGCAGCAGAGGTTGGAGATTTTTCTGATGTATTAAACAGGACAGATACGTGGATTTTATCTGCATTCTAAGAAGAAGAAACTTCAAGGTAGGAGAAACAACAGTGCAGCGAGATGGACAGCAATATAAAATAAATAAAAAAACGTTGTTGGTTTACTTACCTCTGCTGACTTTGGCGCTGCAGCAGTTTTGGTGTGCAGACACAAATGTGAACATGATAACATGTTAGTGTGAGGCACTGGATCAGCAGCAGGAAGACGGTTCAGGTTTGATGCGTCAGCACCAAAACGGAAATCTTTACCACGGAGGACGACCGGTTTTGGAAAATCTCCAGAAGCTTTGTTTAAGGTCTCAGCTATGTATACAACATATGGTTCTTTAAACTGAGTAATAACAGCATCAATTGCATCTGAGAAGATCTCCTTGGAATCTGGACCATAGCACTAAACTTGAGAAAGAAACAAACAGCAGAAAACGGAAGAGAAGAATAGATAAGCATATACCAGAGGGGGAGGCTGCAGGAAAATACAAAGGCAGCTTGATTGGAAGCTGAGAGTTAAGCAAGCAACCGTTGTCCCATAAATACTTTTCGGACTTATCCTCCTCATACAGGACAGAAGAAACAGGGTGTAGTTTTGGGGAATTCTCGGTCTTAGAGATGAAAAAGTGAAGTGAACCGGTTCGTGCATCGCAACTAGCCCCAACAATCTTTTCATTATCTAACTCTCCCCCTTGAGATATATGCTTTCGTAATCTGCGAGCTGCTCGGACCGCCTCAGAGGCGCTTTGCTCGGCATCAGAAGCCCCAACTATCACACCTCCAATGACTTCGAAACCTTTCGGTAACAACTTCCGTAGATCATCTAGATTTGAGAAAGACTACTGAATCAGCCAATCATTCCAATTCAATCAAATCACATGTCCTTACCAGACTCTTTCTCGAAATCAGCAGACTTGTGGATACATCGGAAGGTGGAAACGACGGTGAAAGGCGGGAAAAATGGAGAACCAATGAGCCATTGGAGAGCTCCCGGTTCGTGGTTTTCAGAGAGAACAAGCTTTCCGCAAAGGACTCGCACGCTCGCTGTCTCGCTCCGCGGAGGCATCGGATCAAATCTGACTCATGTGCCTCAAAGACGATCAAGCCACCATTTCTAACCGGCATGGCCCGGGCCATTTATCTTGCCAGCCCATTTATTTTATTCTGTATTTTGTAAACTCAAAAATCCTATGTCATTCTTCCATATTTTCATTACAAAAATATATATGTCAAATGTAACATATTATTAAATCTCGTTTTAATTTCTCTACGGCCCATGTAACGATACAATTTTCTATAACGATACAATTTTAAAAATAGAAACCATAGAAAAATTCCTATATATTTATGTTTTAATTTCTCTGTGATCCATAATAATAATAAAAAAAAGTTCCCTCTTAAAAAAGGAAAATTGAATTAAAAAGAATTACATGACTTAATATTATTGGATGTGTGGCATGTCATCAAAACCCATTTTAATTTATCTAGGACTCATATGATAATAAAAAGGAAAATTGAATTAGTTTCCAAAATATACTCATTAAAAAACTAAAATATACTCATTAACGATAAAAATGATATAAAAAACAAAAATATACTCATTAACTATAAAATTTTGTGTATATTGTTGGCAAATAAAAACTTTGAAATGGACAACCTATTGGCCAGTTAATAAATATTTTAATCACATCTTTATTCATATTTGTTTTGTAGGTAGGTGAAACGAACCAACGTTACTTGCTTACTTATATAATTTTTTTGCATATGTTATTATTTTGCGAAAACTCTTCTAAATTCAAGTGTTTTAACTATAAAATCATATATAAATAACGAAAAGGAAAAAAGCGCTAAAGTCATAAATTATTTGGATTCCCAACACGGGAAATCACCATGTTTATTTATTAAAAGTATACTCATTAACGATAAAAAGTTCAAATAAACGAAAGTATACTCATTAACGATAAATTTTCGCGTATGTTGTTGGTAAAAAAACTTTAAACTTGGAACGAAACAACGTTACTTGCTTACTTATATAACCTTTTGCATATCGTATTATTTGGCAAAAATTCTTTTAAAATTCAAGTGTCTTAACTATAAGATCATATATATATAAAAAGAGGAAACTAGCTAAACTCATGAATTATTTGGATTCCTTAAAAATATAGCTAAAGTCATAAATTATCCGGATTCCCCGCGCGGGGAATCACTGTGTTTTTTTTTTGTTAATTTCTGCATAGGTTGTAGGCAAACTAAATAACCATTTTGTTGAATCCGTTTAAAGCCATTTTAATTTCTCTACGGTCCATAATGATAAAAAAAAAACAAAAGTTCTCATCAACAATTAAAAAATGTTCAAAAAACAAAACCATACTCATTAACGATAAGAAATATTGTTTACTAAAGAACATTACTTGCTTACTTATATCATCTTTTTGCATATGTTGTTATTTGGCAAAAACTCTTTTAAAATTCAAGTGTTTTTTACTATATAATCATACAAAATAAAAATTAAAAAAAGCTCAAGTCATGAATTATTTGGATTTTCCGCGTACATAGAGTCGCTAGAAGAAAAATAGTGTTAACCATATCTAACATATGATAACTATAATAATAAATAACATATGATCATTAAATGGTTATAAAAACATAAAAATAAAGCCATGTTAATTTTCTCTACAATTCTTTTCTAGACAAATATTGACATCTCTTCTTTTTTTTGTTACAAAAATTTATTGTTATTCTGAACTCGATTTATCAATCTCCCACTGTGAGAGTCGCCCGAGTTTTATCAATCTCCCACTTTTAAAGATTTAGAGTTTGTTTAGGGAACCATGGTTTAGAGTTTAGGGTTAAAACCTTGTGGGGTTAGGGTTTAGTGTTACTTGGGTTTAAGATTTAAGATTTTAGGGTTTAGATTTTAGTGATTTTTTAATAAAAACATTTTTGGGTGTTTAGGATTAGGGTTTGGGGTTAAAACCCTAAACCCTATATCCTAAACCCTAAAACCCAAAAAACGTAATAAGACATTTTAAAATTATTTAAAATGGTAATATACATTAACAAAATAAAAAATGTAAACAAAAATTAGGGTATGTTTGAAAATAATTTTATAATAATAATGTCGTTATTGACATTGGTTTGATTTTAAGTTGAGAATTTGTCTAATGTTAAAATGAACTAATTTTAAATAATTATCCCCGAGCTTTAGCGTGGGGCACCACCTAGGAAACATTATCATATAATTAGGGTATGTTTGAAAATAATTTTATAATAATAATCATACTGTATATTTTTCGGTTTGGATTTATAAATCCCAAATTATAGTATAATGTCCTGTAATATAGTAATTTTTATAACCATAATCATTTTGTATATTTTTCCGTTTTAGTTTATAAATCCCAAATTAGGGTATAGTGTCATGTAATAAAATAATTTATAACAATAATCATACATATATTTTTTTGTTTGAGTTTACAAAACTCAAATTAGGGTATAGTGTCATGTATACCATCTATATCATAATTTGGGGATATATAAAATACACCATAAACTATTAGTGAAATAGAAAGATAATATAAATCATGTATTTTTATTTAAAGTTTTTTTGCTTTTGGATAATATTTTATTTCTTATAAATAGAGATTTAAATTTGTAATGACATCATATATTATCCCGCACGACCGTGCGGGAAATCATATAGTCTTGTCATTAACTGCGATTAAGCTGCTCAATATTACGTAAGGAGAGAATTCAAATGGGAAGAATCATTGGTATTCGGGTACACTTCTGGTTCCGAGTTCCGATATTTTCAATTTTCTGGTCAGGTTCGAATATTCGAAAAATCATAAAATAAAATAAAAATACGTTAAATTTGAATAAGGTTAAATTCTGATTAATATACTAATAAATTTGATATCTTGCTTCAACACACCTCTGCTCGTGTCATTCCAGCTGTGATAGCTTACTCACGCAGTCAGCTACCACCACTGAAATACGGGCAGCAGTATTCCAGATTGGAGTAGATAAGGCCACGGGAGGAGATGGAATTCCCAAGCAGGTTTATTGGAACACAGTCAGAATGGATCTCCGCGCGATGTTTCAAGACTTTTTCCAGAAGGATATATTTGATACCAGATTAAATATTACTAATATATGTTTGACACCAAAGGTCTCCAAGCCTGAGTCGATGTCAGAGTTTTGCCAATAGGCTTATGTAATGTTGCTTACAACGTCATTTCAAAGATCTTGGTTTTACGAATGAAATCAGCTCTCCAAGCTGTTGTTTTAGAGAATCAAACCGCCTTTATTCATGGTCGGAATATTACGGATAATATACTAGTCGCCCATGAACTTATGCATTCGCTAAAATATAAGAATGATGTTGCCCGAGATTTTATGGCAGTTAAGACGGATATAAACAAAGAGTGTGATCGAGTGGAATGGCCGTTCTTGAAACGCGTTATGGAGGTGTTGGGTTTCTCAGCTGTTTGGATAATTGGATTATACGATGTGTCACAACAGGTTCTTCCTCAGTACTAGTTAATGGTGCAGTATATGGTCATTTCACGCCTACTCGGGGTTTACATCAAGGAGACCCGTTGTCTCCTTATTTATTCATTCTTTGTGTCGATTTGCTTAGTCAACTCATCAATGTAGCGGAAAGTACATGCCTTCTTAACGGCATAAAAATTGCACGAGCAGCGCTAACAGTGACACATCTCCTCTTTGCCTACGATTCGCTTTTCTTCCTGCGAGCGGATGAATAAAACTGCCGACATTTGGCATATATATTTAAAATTTATGAGACATGTTCTGGACAGCTGGTTAATTATGAGAACTCTTTAATTATCTTTGGAACGAAGATATGTGAACCGCATCACACTCGCCTTAAAGCCTGCCTTGGTATTGATAAAGTTGGTGGTGGAGGAAATACTTGGGCCTCCGGAAACAATTTGGTCGTACAAACGAGACCTGTTCGACTTTGTTAAAGATAAGGTGCAACGGACTACGGGGTCATGGTATCATACATTTCTTTCACCCGCTCCGTGGGACTCGCAATTTCGGTATACTCTATGAACTGCTTTCTCATTCAAAAATCTATATGTGATGATATCAATGGTATCTTGTCTCAATTCTGGTGGTGCAACAATGATGGCAAACGGAAAATCACTTGGATCTCCTAGCCTCGCATGTCTATACAAAAAAAAAAACGAAGGTGGTTTGAGCTTTCAAGATTTACATAGTTTTAACATCTCATTCCTCGGAAAGCAAGCCTCCCGTATTCACACAAATCCTGATGGACTTCTCGCCCGACTCTATAAAGGGTGGTATCCCCGTCAGACTGACTTTCTTTCATCCTATGCTCCCAAGGCATCTTCATACGGCTGGAAATTAATACATGCGTGTAGATATTTATTATGTCTCGGGTTGAAATCTGATATAGGCAACGGTGCGGAAACGTTTGTCTGGACAAGTAATTGGCTTCCCTGTTTTCCCCCGCGGCCGCCTCTAGCAAAACTGGGTGTAATCATCGACCATAATCTACGTGTTTGTGACTTATGGATACCAAACAAGCGTAAGTGGGATACAAAACTAGTCAATTTATTATGTGTAGTGCTTGATGCCACAGTGATCAACAGTATGATCCCTTCACAATATATACCAGTAGAGACAAAAGCCTAAGCTTATACTCAAGGTACTTACTACTCGGTTCGTTCTGGTTATTGGGTTCAAACACTTTCCTCACCAGATGCCTTAGAGATACATCCTCCGACATGCTCGATAGACCTGAAAACTCAAATATGGAAACTACCCATCCCTCCGAAGATACAACACTTTCTCTGGTGGTGCTTAAGCGGAGCCTTACCGACTAATACATGTTTTCGTACATGGCATATGAATGCCTCGCCTATATGTCCACTATGCTCTGTACACGAAGAAACAATAAATAATATATTGTTCACTTGTCTTCACTCACAAGAGGTATGACGTTCTACATGAATTCCATCCGTAATGCTTCTTCCCCCACACAGATAATCTTGAAGAAAATATCAGGACATTTATAAGCCTCTAGAATCACTCACTTCTTGAGCCTATGTGATATGCTCCATTCTGGTTTCTATGACGATTATGGATTTCAAGAAATGACTTCATATTCAAGCATGTACAATATCCGTTAGAGAAGACAAAGAATCTATGTTACCAAGATGTTGACGATTGGCTGAATTCACGCATGATGGAAGAGTCCAATCAACGGCCCCAACAATCAAGCACATTTACATCGACAACAAAAACATACCCGATAACCCCTGTAGGTTTTGTCACTTGTCATTTCAACAGCACGTATCGCGAAAATGCCGAGTTCACAACATCATGATGGATTTTTCGAAATGAATGTGGGAAGCATATCAATTCCAGATTATGTTAAACTACCCAAAGCTATATCCAATCTACAAGCTGAAGGTTTAGGTATATTGAATGCATTACCAACGGCATGGAGACAAGGTCTCACACATATACGATTTGAAAATGATTGCTTAGAGCTAGTCAATTTAGTAAACAAAGGTGGAATGCATAGAGATCTTTAAAGTCTACTGTATGACATCAGATTTTGGTCACATAAGCTGCCCCATTCATCACTAGGACATGTCCATCGTGGAGCAATTACCATTGCTGATTTGTTGGCAAAAAAGCATATACTCTGATCCTTCTGATTTTCATTTGTATTTTACTCGTCCATCATGGATGTCAAGGACTTTATCCAACTCTTAAACTTATTAATAAAATGAAGTTTTAAAAAAAAATACTAATATCGTATATTTTGGTTATTTTGGACATTTCAATTATTTGATCTAAAACAACTGATGTCTTCATATTTATAATTGTAATTTTAAATAAATAGTTTATATTAGCTTTAAAAATTGTTATTATTTTAGGTATATAATTGTATTTTGAGTATCTTCAGCTACTCATTCGGTTCTCGGTTCAGTTCGGATTCGGTTCCGGTTCTCCAGATATGTGAGTTTAGGACTCATTCAAGTATTTTGTTGGATCGGGGTAGGGTTTGGTTCTATTTTTTGGGCCGAGTTCGGGTTCGAATTGGGTAAAAGTCCCAAGCCTACAAAAAGCATGAACTTTCAAATTGTCGAATTTTAAATCCTCAACTTTTAAAATGTTATTTAAATATTAAAGTTTTTGCTGACTTCATAATTAAATGATTAACTTTTGTTGCTTTTGCCATTTGAGGTACGCCATGAATAGACAGACGGAATCCAATTACGGGGTTAACTTTCGTTAATTGCTTCCAGTATGTCAAAATGATGCCACTTTCCTGTATTGGAAAATTGTTTTTGAAAAGCCCAAACTTTCAAATTATAGAAGTTTAAATCCTCAACTTTTGAAATGCTACTTAGATGCCAAGTATTTCTTGACTTCATAATTAAATGGTTAACTTTTGTTTACTTTCCTATTTGATGCACATCTCTAAATAAATAGACAGAATCCGTTTACGGGGTTAACTTTCGTTAACAACTTTCATTTAGTTGTGAAGTTTTTTTATCTCATAGGCAACATTTATTTTTAAAAATCTGCATCAAATTTACACACTAAAATGTTAGTTCCCCAACACAAGATAATATATATCGCAAATCAAGTAGAGAACGCAAGAAGAAATTCATGAGAGTCGAGGATGAATACATCATAATATGTAATGTCACATGTTCCTTAATATTATGATACAAAAGAGTTGATGATCTAGAGTTCGTCTTTAGCATCATGAGGAGCTACTGACTCAGTAGTTGTAGAAGAGAGCTTGGTGGGGTAAGAAGCTTCCATGGCTATACCGCAACGTCCTTCATTCTCAGATATTCCTCTTTCTATCCGAACAAAGCCTCCTTCTCCCCATTCCGCTCCCCATGAGTTTTTCACTATCCAATATTTGGTTCCGTTTTCTGTCTCTCCATACCCGACAATCGCTACCCCGTGGCTTAACTGAGTCCCACATTCTCCTGTAAACACACCCTAGAGTAGATCGCATGCTCTTTTATGTATTGAATACGATATTGAGAGAGTGTAGTTTTTGGTGGAAATTCATGAATATAGAATCACCTCAGAGTAGAGCTGAAAGTCGGAGCTCCCAGCATCAATGGCCACGGAGACAGGCTGGTGAGCAACCGCTTTGAGAAGTGCTTCCTCATCATTCTCAGGGACGTGTTGGTGTCCATCGATCGTCACGGTTTCTCCATCAATCTTTTTCGCTTTGCAGAATGCAACTTCCTCAGGGTTGTAAGGATAGCTCACTTCCGTTTTGATGCCGCCGTTTTTCGTGATGAAATCAAACGCAGGTTCCATAAGACCCCCTGCACAACCGTCATTCTCTTCATTGTCACAATCAAGGAGCTCTTGTTCAGACAATGAAACCAGTTTGTCTGTTCTGATCTTGTTTATCCCTTCCACTGCTGCAACCGTCGAAAATGCCCAACAACTTCCTGAAAAGATATAAATCCAGTCCAAAACAGAGTAAGAGTGTTTATGTAATACATTAATAGAAAATAATAATCTAGTGATGATTGAAATTAAAAACAGAACAAACCAAGACATAGCCATACACATTGATTTATATATAACATGATTATAAAGTTGCAAGCATCCAAAAATCCTATGGGGGGGGGGGAGTAAACAAAGTCATCCAGATTTGTATATTGTTTATAAAGAGTATCTTACCACAATCTTGTTGATTCTTGACTTCAGTGACGGCTCCTTTCTCTCGCCAATCAACGGAAATCGGAACTTTGGTGGCATTCTCATACATGAAACTACCAGATCCGCGTTTGGGTCCACGAAGCATCCGGTGATGCTTAACGTTAGAGCCAGCGTAGGAGCTTCTGAACTCGTGGTGAGTCAAGTCGGCGAATCTATTGATCTTTAGTTTATAAGCTTTCTTCTTCTTGTTCGTCTTGTGGACATGAAGCACATTGTGTCTAAATACGTTGAACCGCTTTCGTGCCTCGTGGGAGGGTCTTGATACAGAATGGTGGCTTCTCCACCTCTCATACAGCTTCGCTAACCTCTCTTCGCTCTCTACTTCTTTCTCCTGGTAATCGAATCCTTGTGCTGCTTGGAGCAACAAAACAAAACACAGACCGATTATGAAAACTTTCATTTTCTTACTTTCTTCTTCTTCTTCTTCTTCTTCTTCTTCTTTATGGAATATGATTGATGAAACTATTATTAGAACTGGGAGCGTCAATAAATTAATATTTTTTTTGCTTTAATAATGTCTGGTTGCATTATTTATTTGTTGATTGTAGACTTGTAGTTGGACATAATAATTGTTGGAAAAATGTTGTTCACATCGTATGTATTTTTTTTATTTCAATGAACCAGACTAGTTCAAAATACACACTAATTTGTAAGTGTTTGGAACCAGTCCGATCCAATCGATTGAATTTGGAATAATGAAATAACAAGTTTGAATATAAACCTTCAATCTATCGATATAATTGATTTTATATGGTTGAGTTAGCCGTTTAACCACATAAAAACTGTTCATATGTGCCTTTGTTCCTGATCCTAGTAGTTCTATAACATGTTCCAACCCCAGACAATAAGCAAGTCAGTATCTCTTGCGTGCATTATTCTCCTAATCACGAAAACTAGAAACGTAGTGGTTCTATATATGTGTATGTGATAACAGAGAATGACTAGTTGAGAAAGGATGGCAAAAAGATCGTGCGTGGGACTAAAATAAGTTTCACATAACACGTGAAAAGCAACAACGAATTTTATGATATATTGCCAATAAAGTGTAACAAATTTGAGAATCTAGATTAGGTGGAACAGTTGACAAAAATACAAGACTTTAAATTGTAAAAGATAAGAAAAATTCCTGAAAAATACACGAATTTTACAACTTTTGTCAGAAAAATATACAAACTTTTTGCGTTGCCATATTAATATACGAAGTGAAATTCGTTTCCAGATTAATACACGAACCGATAAATTTTTTGTCTTTTTCATACACGGCATCAAAATTAAATTTTGAAAATCTAATTTTGCCCTCATTATTCTTCCTCAAATCAATTTGTTATTAAATTTTGAATAAAACCCAGAAATAAATATTTAAAAATGCAAAAAATCTAAGATAAAATTTTAAATGTCCTATAATATTTTATAGAGTTTTAGGGTTTAGAATTTAAGGTTTAGGGTTAAAACCCAAAAGCATAAAATTCTAAACACTAAAAAGACATGTTAGACCCTAAACCCATATGATATGAACCCTAAAACCTTAAAACTTAAACCCGAATACTTACACTAAAACCAAACCTACAGATTTTCAACCATATATCCTAAAATTTTAAACCTTAAATTAAAACTTAGGGTTTAAAATGGGTAACTTAATATGATTTATAACGTTTAGGGTTTAATAATTTTTTATTTAGGCTTGAAAATTTGTAGAATTGAGGTCTACTGTTTAATAATTATTTGAGTTTAAATTTTAAGGTTTTAAGGTTTATATTTTTAGGGGTTTGGGGTTTAAACCATTTTAATGGTTTAGAATTTTAGGCTTTAGGATTTTAATCCTAAACCTTAGATTCTAAACTCTAAAATCCTATAAAATAATATAGGATATTTTAAAATTTATCTTAAAATTTTTTGCATTTTAAATATTTATTTCTGGATTTTATTCCAAAATTTAAAATAAATTGATTTGGGGAAGAATGATGAGGGCAAAATTAGATGTTCAAAATTTAATTTTGACACCGTGTATGAAAAAGACAAAATTTCTCAGTTCGTATATTAATTTGGAAACGAAAATTCACTTTGTATATTAATATGGCAACACAAAAAAATCGTGTATTTTTCTGACAAAAATTGTAAAGTTCGTGTATTTTTCAGAGTTTTTCCTAAAAGATAAGATTAAGATTGCTTGGTTCCTCCACGTTAAATTATATCAACTAGATTTTAATCATGCGAGAATATCATAGAAAACTCATAAAAATATTTTATATGACAACTGATTTGTGGGTATATATTATCACAAATAATTAGATTATGTATTTCCCCAAACTTAATAATCAAAAGAATTGAAGACTGGTTTGGATAATAAAATAGGCCTCGCAAAATTATAAGTTAAGAAAAAAGTATTAGTGTGGCAAAGTTATTTTCTGGAAAAAAATAAGAAATATTAAAAATACGACACCGATGAATTTAAGCAGGACTTTGTATTCAGATTTTTTAGTATGATAAACTCTTTGAACTTCGTCGGTATTAGTAACTTGTAAGGATTGTCAATGGTTTCTAAGCTTGAAGAGTTGGATTGATAGAAAATAAAGTAATGGTAATAATATATACTTTTAAGAATAAGTCTCCAAATATTTAGATATACTATTTTACTAGGATACTGGTCCACACCCGAATGTAATCGATAAAAAAAATTTAACACTTTTTTTTGTGGTCTTCCAAATGTAGAAAATAAAGAAAAAATGTAAGTGACATCCAATGTAAAATTATCATAAAATAGTATTGTAAAATGTAAAAATATGTTTGAAAACAAAAATAATAAAAAAATATATAAACTATAATGGAAACCTATTGCAAGTTGTTGAATACTTTCATGTAAATCATGTCCTGTTCCTTCCCATTCCGTTTCGTCCGCATTTCCGCTTCCGAATTCCCGTCTTATATAGGAATGAGAATTTTTAAAGGACAAGTTTATTAATCATGTTGGAATGAGGAATAGGATGAGAGGGGAATGAGAATTTCACCAAGTCCCAATATAAAATAATAATTTTATATT
Organism: Aurinia saxatilis; assembly: GCA_900406295.1. Lineage (NCBI taxonomy): Eukaryota > Viridiplantae > Streptophyta > Magnoliopsida > Brassicales > Brassicaceae > Aurinia > Aurinia saxatilis. The sequence continues at coordinate 5,544 of OVAP01001289.1, read as the reverse complement.
ATATATAATATAATATATAGATTATATATATGATATATAATAAAATTATTTTAGAAAGAAACTAAATATACAATTTAAAAAAATCTCATATGATTCTTTTGTTTTTTTTCAAGTTACATGTTTTTACTATTATAAACATGATATTATAAACTACAATAACTAAATAACGATTATATGTTTTTGGTTATTATTATTATAATCATCATTATTATTATTATTATTATTATTATTATTATTATTATTATTATTATTTGTTACTATCTTATATAAATGACTATACCGTTTTAGTAATATTGAAAATTGAAAAAAAGGGTTTAACCATATATACCCATTTTTTTATCTCATTAATCACATATGCTCACCTCCTTTCCTTTTAGTTATTTTTCTTGTAAGAAATCTAAAATACTCTCATTTAAATATTAACTATCTATAGGGTTATTAGGTTTAAGATCTAGGATTTAGGATTTAAAAACCCTAAACCCTAAAATCCTAAACCCTAAAAAGTCTTCCCACCCCTAATAAACCCTAACCTCCTAAAATATAAACCCTAAATCCTAACAATTAAACCCTAATAGTTATTAAAAATTAAACCCTAAGTTTATAAGGGTTTAACCCTAAATTTTAAATCCTAAGAAAATCATAAACTCTAGAATTTTACTAAACCTTAAATCCTAAAATCCTAAACCCTAACAAATATATCATTTATAATGAAAAATAGTTTTGGTAAATGAAGGGTATAATTGTATTAAAATAAAAAGAAGTGGATATATGTGATTAAAAAAAATAGGTGTGGTTCTATGTGGTTAGTGGATATGTAAAGTTGGGTATATTTGTCATTATCTCAAAAATAATAACAAAATGCAAACTTCTAATAAAACTAATATTATGGTCGTAGCAAAATAAAAATAAAAATCCTTTATATACAGATGTAGTAAGTCAATTGCTTAACATAATTATATATGGTAATTAAGATGTTTATCTATGCTTGTACATTTTTTATATCGAACAACCTCCCATTAATTACACATTATATTATAGTTTGAGATTAGTTATATGTCTTATTCCTTTTGAATTCAAGTATAATTCATTACTTATTAGGCTTCAAAATTATACTCTAAATTAATTTCTAAAAGTTAAATTTCAGACAATGTATTAACAATTGGGTGGTAAAATCTGCACAATGACGAGTGCTTATTCATCTAATGAATTGACTGCTTTGTCATTGTCCATAGCCATTTACCAAACTAAATCAACAACAAACCAACTATACAATTGACTTAACCAAGGTCCAAGCATGAGCTTTTTCTGTAATGCTTTCATCATTGTATAGTTATGGAGTGCCCCACAGACATTCTCATTATTACTACTTTCAAAAGCTTCAAATCAAATTATACTTTCGTCAATCAATTCGCATACACTCCTAATGTAAAACAAACGGATATATGAGCCCATATATTATTCAGTACCATAAGTTGGACAGCGAAACCCTTTATCACTTGTGTGTGCATGAATTCCAACATAATAAACAAAACTGTAAATCGGTACAAATTCATAAGAATATGTTTGGGCATTAACTGCAAGCAGTATGAAAAAAAAAAGACAGGATCATCATCACTCTTGAGACTTGCTGACAGTCTGATCCAAGTCTGCTTTTTAAGTCACCAACAGTTTGAGAGTCGAAAAATGCTATATACTGATGCAGAATTCAACCAGGCATAAGGTACTTTTAACCTTGTTTTTTCATTAGATCCATATTCTAAGTTCCAGAAACTTTAATTGACTTTTGTCTTAGACCTAAGCTGAGACATTTAAAACATACATAAGTTTGAGAACATCCTGCGACACTTAGCCACTGTGGCCTCCCAAAGATCTGAAAAATGACAATTAAGCTAAGAAGAACAGAGCCAACTGTACGAAAAGGAGAAAGATGAGAGAAGATAAATGAATTTGAAGAAGGTGGTGGTTGCAGCAAAACGAAAGAACGGAATAGGCAAAGAAATTATACATATACAATTGCAGCTAAAATTACTGTCAGTCCATTGTGTTAACTATGTTGGATTATGCATGCTACTAAACAATGTATTCACTGCAGGAAAATTGAAATCAGAGAATCAAACATCAGAAGAAGCCAAGAACCAAATGTACATTTCACTAAGGTTACATAATCTAACCAGCCTCTTTCCCATTAATCTCTGCATCTAAGTAAACCTTGTGAGTGATCTCCTGCGGATCTTCCTTTGCCTAATCAAATCAATCTGTGAGCATTTTTAGGGAAAATAACTATACTGGTAATCTAAGAAAATGGAAAAGCTTTGCAAACCAGCTGTTTTTTGAACCAAGACCAATGAAATAAAGTTCTGAACACTTTTTGTTGTATTCAAGATATAAAAGCAAACACTATACTGTATTTTAAGATTAATACTTTTTAACAAATGTGTGGTACCTCTTTATGGTTGCTGGTTGGTTAGGAATGTGTAATTTTTGTAATTTTATCTTCATAGAGGCTCCACAGTCCACTTCCTTGCAACGTTACCTCCACAATGTCCACATCAGAGGTTAAATGTTGAACCTAAGAAAGATGAAAAATCATTTTGTTATCAATGCTTCAATGCAATCTCCATTGCTGCAAAAACACATAGGGTTCTGCTCATTTCATATTATAATTTACCATATATTGCATCTTCATTTTCACCGTATTCGAATTCAGATACATGAGATACAATAGGGTGAAGCTACACTATTCCTCCTTTTTTGTTCTGTATACACACACATTGACAAAAAAAACTCAATTAACAAAACATAATAAGAGTACAAGCTAAGCCAAACATAATAAGAGTATAAACTTCAAATCAAGACTCATTAGTAAATGTTTTTATATTGACAATTTGGCTATAAGAAGTCACTCAACAAACACAAAACAGTATAAGCTATAGCAAATCAAACTACGTTGAAACTGAAGTAAAACTCGATTTGGAGATAAATGAGTGAATATTTCAGAGATTCAAACCTGGTTTATATGTTTCAGAGATTCAAACTTATACCAGGGACTCTTCTCTCATAGCCTCGGAATATTAGAAAATCAATCCAGAAGATGAATAAAGTTACTGGCAGTTGATAGGATGTTAAGAACCGATATGATGAGGTCATCCCACAGAATCAAACACAAGAAGTGGCGCAAGAAGCTGATACATATTATCAACAACAACTGGCCGTTGAGTTACCTCAGGGAGTAGCACGAGAAGTACATCAGAAGCCTTTTGTCCCCAATCTGCCACCGACGAGATTCAGGAGCATAAACATTCATCATATGGGAGATAATGAAGAAGACATTCTAGGTCTTGGCCAAAAAGACAAACAACATGTGCTAACTCAGATAGTGGCACAGACGGTAGCACAAGAAGACTTATCGACTTGTTTTATTGGATTCCAAACCAGCCATGAAGAGCCCATCATATTAATGATTCAACACACTCATTCAATCCATCAAGAAGACTCCTCTCAAGGAGAACCACCCAAGAGAAGACCCAAATCAAAGCCACCCTTTGAAACCTTTCCGCAGAGCCACTCAGAGCTAAATAAGGAAAGTTTCTTTTTCCCTTATGAAGACACGTTTCCCTACTTTCATTTGGAACCAGGAGATACTCTAGACCATAAAGAAGCTTTACCACACGAGTCTTGGTGCACCTTACAACATGAGAACCTACATAGCCATTACTTGCCATTTTTTAACCAAAGAAGATCAATCAGCAACAGCTCTTTTATGAAGATTACTAATATGTTTTGAAGACATATTCAATGCATCTAGACGTCCCAAGACTGCACTTATTTCAGCCAAAGCTTTCAAGACTCAAGGATTATCAACTTGCCTTATTTGGACATATTTTATGATCAACTTCCAACGGCTAGTTTTTATTCAATTTTATGATTTTCTTTCTTATTTTAGATTTTAAAGAAGCTGTATTTCGAGCCTATAAAAGCTCAGCTCTTGATTAATTGTAAAACAGACCTTTTTGAATTGAAATAGAAACCGAGTGTTTACTCTTTGAAGCTCTTAATCGCTTCTCTTTGTTTTGCTAAGTTATTGGTGGATTCCATAGCTTAGAAAACGGTTAATCTCTGTCTTTGTGTGTGATTCACTAAGGCTTTGATTCATGTTCTTATCTCAAGGGCTTTCCACACCTCTGAGTGGCGAACTTCATTCCATTTCATTAGAGTTTAAGTGAGCGATTCACTTCTATTCTCTTGAAGTCACGGATCTGTTTGTTTGAGTGATTCAAACAACCTTATTCGTTTATTGATTGAGTGATTCAATCACCCCCTTATCCCTTTCCATCTCTACCTTTGTTCCACTTCCGCATGCATAGCTTGTCACCTTTGACAACCTTGTGCTCTGAGCATTGGAGTGATTCCGTGCCCGCATCACGATAAACTCACATAAACTCACTTATTCCAGGGACTCTTCTCTGATAGCCTTGAGAGTGATCTCTGTAGGTGAGAGTAGATAGTTATATCTTGTGGTTTCTCAAGATGTAAATGAGTCATACCACACAAAACAATGAAGGCTATAAACTCACACATGACCCAATTTTAAGGTGATGGCACATGGGTTTGGCTAACAAAGTAGAATAAATAAGCGATTGCTATTAGAAAGTCTCCATCTTTTTATGATTGGAGGATTGTTTCGAAAGAGAAGTAACTATCTTCATCGTCACAATTACGCATTGATAAACCACAAAGTATAAACCACAAAGTATAAACCACAAACCTTCTCTCGCTCATTCCCAGAACATTCCCAGAACTGTAGTAAGTACCAAAGATATCGATCCACAACATAAATACTCAAATTTTATATATCGAAAAGGGAAAACAATAGCGAGGCAGAGAGAGACTTACATCTGAGGGTTGACAAAAGCAAATCAAGACATGAGTTGGAGATGCAAACAGATCTATCGAGAGAGAGAGAGAGAGAGAGAGAGAGAGAGAAGTTTCATCGGTCACAGTACAATGAGCACATGGGGTTGATATTTTGGTGAGAATGGGAAGATGAAGAAGAAAATTCATTCTCGTGAAATCTCCAGAAAGTCGCCAAAGTATATGATGAACCCTATTTTTAAAATGATGTATAATGTTTGATTTACATCTATGATAACATGATTACATGTCATCAATTTAGGCTATTTTTTTAACACTAACCTTTTCTGAGAGCTTGGCACATAAACCAAATTCACTTAATTTAGTTGTGAATTAATAAGAAGAGGGATTGATAAACTTGTGATATTTTCTATGAAGATTGAAAATTTTAATTAAAGTAATGATTAACCATTGAGTATTTAAAATAATAATAATAGTAGGATGAATTAATTTTTATTTTATAATTTTAATAGAATTTTATTTCTATAATACATCAATGTGTGAAAGCCCCTTTGCCTATTGGTTAAGGGTTTAAAGGCTTCTACACCTAACACTACAAGAAAACACGCCATTTGCGAGGGGAATTTGCGACGCCGGGTTTCCCTCGCAAATCTGCGTCGCATTTGCGTCTAA
>OVAP01001288.1:214-24969 GCA_900406295.1 Aurinia saxatilis | reverse complement strand
TAAATAAGCCAAATCTCTATTTCTATATCTATATATGGAGGTACATTCAAATGATATAACCTCAATCCGAAGCTTCGCCTCTGANTATTTCTATATCTATATATGGAGGTACATTCAAATGATATAACCTCAATCCGAAGCTTCGCCTCTGATCAAAGATGATTCACCAAGAGTTTCAAAGCTTCAATGGTCGATATGAGCTTCAATCGGATCCGCTTCAATCCACCTCCTCCAATGGTGAATAGCAATAGATTCCTCTCAATTACAAAACACTAAACCCCATAGAACCTTTAACAATCGCAAAATATTTGGGATTTATATGGCTGAAATCTGAGATTTGTGTTTTTGTCTGCGCGTATGAGCGGGATCGAGTTTTGATCCGAACCAATTCCACCCGGTTCGACCAATCCATTTCACCTTTGTTTCTGGTTGGTCGATTTTTTTTTTCTTTTTGTATTAAAAATTTAATACCGAGGGTAAAAAGGGATTTCAGTTTTTCATTAAACAATAAGAATGTTTGAGCATAGAGAGAATATTGTTTTCATTTTTGTTCCAAAGAAGAGCATTCGAACTATTGGTCCATCTCTCGTGCCAAGTATAAAAGAATCAAAACTTTGCACACTACAACAGATCAGGTATCCATATAAAATTGCCAATGCATTCGTGTTCTTGTATAAGTTAAAAAAGAAAGCTTTTTATAACCTGAAAGTTAAGATAGTACAAAAATCTAAAAGATTTAGTCCTGCCCAAAAAATTACATCATATAAGGTTGTCTGACACAATTCAAAGACCTCTTGTTTATGTCTCTGCACATACACTACGGCAAAAACTTGTTAGTCTTGAAGAGAACAAAGAGATGAAAGCATCCACATGGCTTTTCCTTAGAAGTTGAACCGTCATGATGTTTAACAGAGAATTATGACAATACCATCGTCCATTTCAGTGTCAGTTTCTCAAACGTCTACACCAAGCAGTGTTCATATCTCATGTCAAAAACTTAAGAATGAGAAACCTAGTCAATGCGTCTGGAGAAGATCAAGCCCACCTTATCTAGGATGCTCAGTTTTACAAAACAAGCCTGAAGGTGAGATTAATACGAGGGCCCTCTGCCTTTGTACGCTTTGGCACGGAATGCATCCAATCTCTTTGAGTGTTTCCCCTCATCACCAGCAATGATCCATGCTTCAATGTCAAACTATGTTGATCTTCTCTGTTGCTTCTCTTTAACCTCTTCTTTGGCTGTCCACCATCCCCTGTTTTCTCTGCAGGTTCACACCAAACAAACTCTCGCTCATGGTTTTACAGAAAAATACTATCAGTTAAATGTCTCCAAGGTTTCCATACCATGGGAAGATTCTTCTTGTTTCTTTTTCTTCAACACAAAATCCCGTTCACATCCAAATGAGACAGAAGCAATTTCAGGAGTTGGACCATAAAGCTTTTCATCATCTGCATGCCAACCTACATAGTCATTGGCACCTTTGTACCTATTTAAAAGCAAGCTGTTGAATCTGCTTCCAGGAAGCGCTTGGTAAATCTGACAAGACAAATGGGAAACGTTAGTTCAACAACCACTAGTATACAGAGGACACAGAGCACATAATCTTACAGCATCCAGAATCTCCCTGAGAGGTGGAAAATCATCCCAAGAATAGGCTTTAGGTTGATATCCACTGTACACCAATGCTGTTAATCCGCTACTTGCAACATAACAAGTATCTCTCGGCTACAGGTGGCAAAAGCAATATGATTAGAGGGCTACAAACACAAATTTCAAGCGATTTTTGTAATTGTAGATTTATTTTCTCATACACAGGTTAAATCCAAACTTGGAAATGGCCATGGGAATCTTTGTTCCTTAGTTTGCAAGATACTCAACTGAAACCACTAGGAGAGACGATTAAGATGAGAGAGAGGAAGGGAGAAAACCTGAAGGTAGGATCGACCGAAGACGCGTAGGGTGGGCCTGGTCCACGGAATATGGTTGTCAAGATAATCAAAGAAAGTCCAAGATTGCTGAAAGGGAAGAAACCTCTGAATGTAAATGAGGTCGCTTCCATGGCCAAGATCAATGGTTCTCCTAGTGGGAGCGTCCTGAGATGAGACAGGCGATGTCACACTCATCCTCAGCTACACAACAAACCCATCATCTATAAATAATGCAGAAGTCGTACTTTCTATTAAAAATGGATAAGATAAGTACCTGATCTTGATGGTAATGGATTCTTCTCTTGCAATTTGAATCATCTTTACCATTGTCAGAGACTATGTCACCACCAGTCAATTCTTTCAGCTCCTGCCCAGAACACTTCTTCCTGTCAGAATCGCTGAAACGAACTTAGAACCTTAAAAACATGAAAATCAATTAGTGAAGACAATCACATTTAGAAGTGGAATGAAACAAGTTTCTTTCTTTTTGCTCTAGATATAAAACCCTAAATTTCAGGTAGATCGAGTATTAAACAGAAACATTTCGCCAACGAAAATGATTTTTCCCAATACAGGCACGAAATAATTACTTTTTATTAAACGATTCGGCTGCCTCAATTGGTGATTCGATCAACACCATCTTGAAAATTTGTCGAAGACGGCTAAAAGAGGAATTATCAGAATGGAATCGTCACCTACTCAATTCCTCAATTCCACCTCAATTCCATGGGTTCTCTCTCCTCCACAATGAAACTAATAAGTACTCTACTCATGGAAATTAAATTCGGATAGTACTGTACTCTTATATTCCAGATATCCATCGTCCTATTTTATTTTGGGAAATGTAGGTGATTAGGTGGTTTTTGAAAGTTAATTTTAAATGGATGGTTTTAAAAAGATAATTTATTAAATTGGTGGTTTTTTGTTTTTTATTTTTTTTAATGACAAAATTAACCTTAAATTAAAAAAATATTTAATGTTTGGTTAAGTATTATGAGAAATTTATTTTTTCTCATATTTTTTTTTTAATTCATATGGTTCTAATAAGATTTTTTTATTATATATATTTTAATTGTTAGTATGATATCAAAAACGTAATTTTTTCTAATTTTATAGATGTTAGTACTAGATGGTATATAATCGTGGTGGATGGTGTATGATCATGATGGATAGTGTATGGTCATGGTGTATAATGTATGCTAGTAGTGGATGATGTATAGTAGATAGTATTTAGTCATGGATGTTAGTTGTGGATGGTGTACGGTGGATGTTAGTCGTGGATGGTGTGTGGTCGTGGTGTATGGTGAATGCTCGTGGTGGATGGTATATGGTGGATGGTGAATATTGTATATGTCTGGCTATGTACGGTGGATGGTGTATATAAAAAAATAAACACAATTCTCCTTCAATTTCATAACCTAAACACCGTACCAAATAGTCTGGGTTAATTTTTTTTTACTAATTAATATCAAACATATTCATCTACAACTAAAAACATCATAAACTACTTTAATTTGTAAAAACCAAGACCTTAAAGATTTTCTAAAGGTTAGTTAAAATGAGGGTTAAAAAAAATATTATATATGCAAAAATAATTCATTTAGCAAAAGTTTTAAAAACCACACATTTATGTTTTAAAAGGTACATATTTAACCAATTTTTTCTTTTATTTTTAGAGGCTTTAAGCTACCATATAAAAACTTGTGAGCCATTTTTTATAAGAAGGGTCGATTAGAAAACTATTAATATTTTAAAAATGCCATAAAACTGTTCATTATCCAAACTAATTATCCATATAGCCAAAATAGGTCATTAGGGTTCTTCGAGACTGTTGGGGCTGGCAATCTCTTCCTTTTTCGATTTGGAGCTGGTTTTCAGAGATATCACTGTTTTTTGTCGACTGTGTTGGTGGTTATAGTCTTAATTGGTTCCCTTCGTTTTTTAGGGTTTGGTTTCTTTACAGAAGTACACATTTACAAGTTACGGGGTTGGTACGTGTTGGTCAAGTAAGATGGAGGCTCCGTTAGATCAAGCTATGCAAGTGCTGAAGATTAATGATGATGAACCGTTGATATTACCTGATACGCCGGAGTTCTCTTCCCGTTAAGCTAATAAGAGGAGCATCATCGGTCGTTTTTTGAACCCTGAGGCTCAAAAGATGGCAAACGTGATTTGGGATTTACCTAGGGTGTGGGGCTTGGGAAACAGGGTTCGAGGGATTGCATTGTTTGATGATATATTTTAGTTTTTCTTCAAATATGAAGAGGATCTGGAGGGGGTGTTACATGCGGGTGTGTCGGCGGTGGACAATTGGTGTGTTGTCTAGAGAAGTGGTCTGAAGTAAAATCCGAGGGTTACTTATAGCGGACTCCTATGTGGGTTAAGGTTCGTAAATTACCTATGGATAACTTCACTAAAGCAACTATTAAGGAGATTGTGAGATGCTTGGGGGAGGCTGATTTTGTGGATCTTGAGGAAAAGAGGAATCATAGTCGTGCTTTTGTTCGGGTTCATATCTCCTTTAATGTCGAGAAGCCGATGAGGAAGTTTAGGATGGTGACTTACCGTCTAGAGAACAACAAAAACTTGGTTTTGAATGTGAGAAATGTTAAGAAACGATGCTTTAGATTTCAAAGGCTTAATCATGATAAGAATAAGTGCCATTTTATCGAAGGGGAGATACCGAAGGATGGTCCGGTTGTGGAGCAAGTTCCAAAGTTGCCAGGACAGAAAACTATTTTAGACGCTGAGAAGGAATCTCGAAATTCTAGCTCGGAGATGAAGGTGGATGAACAAGGCGTAGTAGGGGGACTGACTTTTTATTGGCATCTACAATGAATGAGCAATCTGAGAAGATGGCAATAGCTGCGGCCATTCAGGCTAGTTTGACATCTCAAAAAGAGGAATTGAAAAAGCGTAAAGGTGTTGAGGTGATGCAAAACAAGTCAATCTTGTTTGGTGAAGGAAGCAGGGGAATGAATAATAGAGATAATATGACACATTTAGTTGATAGTCCACAACAAAAACATAGTGTTGCGGATATGCTTTATGTGGAGTAACGTCCTTAGATACTTCAAAATTGATATCGAATGTAGGTGTAACAGAGACGAATGCAGATAGATAAGTTTCCGAGATAGCAGTGGGTACACAATCTTTAGATGCTGCTGATTCGAAGAGAGTCGTAGGTACAGGCGATATTCTGGTTTCTCGGTTTCAGGATGGTCAGCATGGAGACAATGTGGTAAGTCCACATGCAGAGTGCTTGGGGACAGACACATCCAAGGGCTTAAAGACTGAGCAGTGGTTGTCGGTTATGGTCACCAACACTGGTTCAGAGTCACCTGTACATATTGCTGGTGATACAGGGGAGATATTTTCATGTCGGATGTTAACATCTAAGAGCAGAGGACGACCAAAAACGGGTAAACTAGGTTCTTGGGCACGTATCCAGAGGCAACAATCACAAGATACGCATGTTCATGCAACTCCAATGGGGGAAACGTTAGATGCTTTGGGTAAGCGTAAATCTGAAAGGGTCAGTGAGCAAAGGACTAAGAGTGCAAAAAATTCTATAGGTTTGATGGTTCTCTAGAAACCATCCATACTCAATGACAACGCTCAGTTGGAACTGTCGGGGATTGGGAAACTCCGGACAGTTCGACGTCAAGGAAATGTGTTGGAAACACTTTCAAAACTTTTTGTTTCTCCTAAAGATTAAAGATTCTAGTGCTTTACATGATCGAACAACAAAGATCATTGGGTTATAACCATATTCACTTGGTGGATCCAAGGGGTCTTAGTGGTGGTTAAGCATTGTTTTGGAAGGATACATGAGGTGGAGATTTTATGTTCTAATGATAGGTGGATTGATGTCAAGGTCAAGGTGGGCATGCTTGTATATTTTGCTACTTCTGTTTATGGGGATTTTGTGAGACATCACAGGAAATTGCTCTGGGAATTATTGATAGGGATGATATTTTACCGCTTTTCGATATGAATTTGTGGTGTTTTTAATGAAGAAACTATTTGATTTGAAACATAGATGACTGGATTTCATATTTCTCGGTTTGCAAAGTGTTTTTGTGAAAATAATGCATTTTAGGTCACAAATGAGCGTTTTCTACCAAGTCCAACAAATCAACATCAGAAGTCCAGGCCCAGATGAAGAAGATATTTATTTTGGATTGAATTAAGGAGTTAAGACAATGAAGCCACGTGAGTTAGCTGTCACATGGGCTTGGAATCAAGTCATTAGCCCTCGGGAGTAAGAAGTTAAGCCCAAATCCTTGAAGGTGTATCCAGAAGCTTGCATGAAATGATGGCCCAATCGACCGGACCAGAGGCCCACCGATCGATCAAAGCCAATTATCTCAAAGAAGCTTCGAGAACAAACTCAGATAAAGACCGTTGCATTTGGGGAGTTATTAGTATATGTTGGAGATAATCACTGAAGATATTAAAACTTCAGAAGATGCGTTTCAGATATCCACCGATCAATTAAAATAATGGCGACCGATCGACTGAGATAGGATAATCACAAATACTTGGATTCCTATCCAAATCCTCCTCCTGATTCATCTCGACCAACTACTCGACCCTCTCCCCTATAAATACAGACTACTGAAGCCAGAGAGAAAAATCACAAACACTCAAAAGCTTCTAGGCATCCAGGCTAAATAGTTTTCAGTTTTTTATCTTGTTTCTTCATTTTATTGTTGCTTTGATCATTGTTTCAAGGACGAAGTTTGTAATCTTTGCATTATAGAGAAGCTATTCTAAACCCCTTTTTATAATAAGCAATTTTCATTGTCATCATGTTTGCTCTTACTATGTTTGAGTAGATATTCTAAACCCTTTTTTATAATAAGAAATTTCATTGTCATCATGTTTGCTCTTACTATGTTTTAGTAGTCTTTTGTTAGGAATAGGGTTTTGCTAGGAGGAATGATGGTTTGGTAGATAGGTAATAGGGTTGTGTAATGATTAATTTATTGGCTTACTTTCATATCAGATCTTAATATAATCATAGGATAAACCTGCTACTAATACACCACTTAGAGTAAGAGATCCAGAAACTTGATAATGAAAGTTTTACTATTTATAGTTTAATGGAATTTGATTTCTTGAACTTAATGCCTAGACTAATTGGTTGATCAGCCCATAGGTTCTCTTTCTGAAAATATATATGTTAGAGTTAACTCGGATACCAATTGAACTAGACTGAGTAACCCTGACCATAAGGATAGTCAGTTAATAGTGATTTCAACTATATAACGTATACTAGGATTTTCACTAGTTACTGCCCTGAATAATTCAAACCGTGATCCCTGATGGATTGCCTGACTTCCTGACGCTTTTTATTATTGAATTTTCTCACGTTTCATTTTTTAGTATTTTTAGGCATTGATCGATCGACCGCATAATCTGCAATCGATCGAAAGGTGTTCTAATCGATCGACCAATTCACACTGTCAATCGACCAAAACAACAAACCACCTCATTTTGCTGCTTAACTCGAGTGAACTTGGACATGCTACTGCGTACACTCTGCTTCCTATGGATTCGACCCCTAAGTACTACTGCGAGACTTGTGCGCTTGCAGGACATATTTTGGGCGAAAACTAAATCCCCATCAAGTTTTCTGGCGCTGTTGCCGGGAGCAACAGTTGACCACTAACATAATAATCTAGCTCCAGTCTAAGCATTTCATTTTCTGTTTTTTATTTTCACATTTCATTTTTATTTTTCCTTTTTTCATTTGTCAATCATTTTGCATTTAACATTTGAATTCGGATTTCACTTTCTCTCCCCTTTTTCCAAGTGATGCAAAGAAGGAGTTAAGGCGACGACGATCTGTTTCCACTTGAAACTAAAATCAAGAGAATAGAGAGAACCAACCGTAAGCTTGCTCGTTTGAGACTAATGGCGGAACAACAAGATCAACAATTTGATGATGGTGAGCCTCGTCTCATTGGAGGAGGAAGAGGAGAAGACCAAAGGAGGCATGAAGAAGAACGTCCACAAGGGAATAGAGCTGCTGAACCAAGAGCAGATCAAAGAACGATTGTTGACTATTATTCGATCGATCAGCACCTGTTCGATCAAACAGTGATCAAGCTAGCACACAGCCTCCTTGAAATGATTATGAGATAAAACATCAAATCATAGCCTTGTTAAAACAGAACCAGTTCCATGGCAATGCCCATGAGCACCCAATGGATCATATTGATTTCTTTGAAGAAATCTGTACCACCATAAGGCAAAATGGAGTTTCCACCGACTACTTCAAGTGTAAGCTTTTCCAATTCTCTCTGGCGGACAAAGCCCATCGATGGCTGAAAACTCTACCACCAGGTTCCATCACTGCATGGGAAGGTTGTAAGTCGGTTTTCCTTAACCATTTCTATACTAAGTCCCGCTCAAATCAGTTAAGAAACATAATACAAGGCTTTAAACAAGCCCCTGTTGAAAGTTTCTTTGATGCTTGGGAAAGGTTTAAAGGTTACATGAGGGACTGCCCTCACCATGGTTTTGATGAAGCTAACCTCTTGTGTACTTTTTACAGAGGCATAAAACCGAAATATCAATTGTCTCTTGATACAGCTAGCAATGGTGATTTCACCACCAAGACCGTTAAGGAAGGACAAGCTCTCATCTAGAATCTGGCTGCGAGTGATAGCAACAACTTAACTGAATTTGATAGGTCCATATCTACAAGTGAAGTGGAGTTCAAACAAATTACCGAGCTCCGAGGAATGATGAGCCAAATCCTAAGAAACCAACAAAGGGCGGTAAACTCTTGTGAAGCTATAATTAACAACAATGATGGCCCAATGATGGATGATGAACAAGAAGGTTATGAAGAAGAAGTAAATTACGTTGGAACACAAGAAAATTTTCAAAACTGAAAATTCAATAATTTCAAGAATAATAACCTCTCTTACAGGAACCCTAATGTGAGAACCCCCAAGACCAACACTACCCTTCCCAGGAGAAACCTCCGTTTAATTCTACACCCGAGGAGGAGGGTTCGTTTTTGGAAATTTCCAGCAAGGTAGTTATGGTAGAGGCACTAATCCCAGCGAAAATAATTTCAGCAAAGACCTTCTTTTGGTAACTTTCAAGCTAGAGCACATAAGCCAACCTCACCTCAAGACTCAAAAATCGAGAGGATGCTCCAGCAAATCATGGCCAGCAAGGAGAGTCAAGGGAAAGCCATTTAATAAAGAATAAATGGCGTGTATCAAGACCTTAATGGGAAGTTCGAAGCTGTGTCACTTCACGTGAAAAAGGTACAGGTGCAAATTCCTCAGACAACGGAGGCAATGATGTGCCAGAACGGTGTGCTTCCAGGAAAACCAGAGGAGAATCCTAAAGCTTTTTGCAATGCCATTGAAGAAGTCCTCGTGCCATATCCATGCATGATGATAGAAGAAGAATCTTCGGACTCTGATAACAACATCGAGGCCGGCGAAACTGTTTCAGGAGGAAACAAAATCAACCATCCTTGGACCCAACCAAAGATATTGCTTATGGAAGAAGATCCTTGAAAATTTGTCTTCCCTTGCAAAATCGCAGGTTTCAAGTTCCTAAACTCACTTTGTGATACCGGATATAATGTGAACGTTATGTCTTTAAATGTTGCAAGCAAGATAGGGCTCTCGAACTTGGTCCATTCCAACTCGTCATTAGTGTTCGGAGACTCATATTCAAGAATCCCCAAGGGGGTAACACACAATGTCAAGTTGCAGATTGGCGCAACAACGGTACCCGTAGATTTCCATATAATTGATGTGAAGGAAGCATGCTCTCTGATTTTCGAGAGAGGATTTCTCGCCATTGTTGGAACAGTCATTGACTTACAAAATAGCAGAATGAGCTTTGGAAGAATCATCTCCAAGGTTTACTATCCATCACTACCGAGTTTCTGCATCAAAGGAATGACTTACGTTGGGAGGAGAAAAGTTCATGAACCTGGAAAATGACCCGGCAAAGCTAATCAAAGAGAAGGAGAAATCCCACAAGCCAAGAAGGAAGCTTGCTACCCAAGAGAAGAAGGAAAAATGGCTCACCAAGACATACTCCACAATCAAAATGGTAGTCCTAAATGATGCTGAAGGAGTAGGAAAGTTAAGGCGCCGAGAGTTAAACGCCCTCACTGAGAGGTACATATGGGAAGATTGTTTCCCCACAAGGAGCCTCAATGTTGAGAGTGCCAAGAACAAAGAGCCTGACCCTCAGGAAGGTGACACCAAGGAGAAGGAGGAACCTCAACCATCAGACCACCCACCGGAGGACTAAAAACCTTCGACCATGTCGAGTTAACCGACTTTAAACAAAAGCGCTGAGTAGGAGGCAACCCACCGGTACATTTTAAATTAAGTTTTATTTTTAATGCTTTAATTCGTGTATCAGGAAATAGGATTCAAAGATCCAACCAAGAGGACGTATAATCGATCGACCGCCTTAGCGGCATTCGATCGATTGCCTGCAGTTCATAAGCTTCATTTCACTATCTCAATGGAGAGCCAGAGGCCACTGATTTGAATCAACTGGTGATCCAGGAGAATGGTGTGCGCTTCAACACTAATCAAAATAGAGTAAAAAATTAGGAGAATCACATTGTGATTCGATCGATTGATGACTGTATCGATCGATGAAGACTAACAATGATGAACACTTCCTCAATTCAACACAACAGATGATGATATACTGATGTCGTCAGGTACAAATCTTCTCTTATTCCTTGTAAAAGTCCTTTCAATTCCAATAAGACGACGAAGGTCATTCGATACACTCGAAGACAACGAGGTAAAATCCATCTTCCATTTCTATTTCAATCCATTTCAATTCCCATTTTGCTCTCACAGCTTGTCAACATCAAGGATGATGTTATTCAAGTCTGAGGAGGTATTCCTTGTTATCTAACTCGTTTGTTTCTTTTGACGCACTTTTACACCCATTTTTAAAAAAATGTTACCGAGTCAAAAGTGTTTTATTAAGTCAACCCAGGTCTGGAATATGGACCTTACTCACAACTGGATTTTGCGGCCTAGTGACCATCTTAACAAGACTGCCCTGAGGCACTTGTTTCAGAAACTCCATACTCAAGCTTCCCCCAACACATCTCGGTTTGCACGTACTTTGAAGAATCTGATTTTTGACTCTATTTTATTTGAACCTGAACCGGACTATAAATCTTTCTTGCTGGAGGTGTTAGACTATGAAAAACAGATCCATTCAGAACTTCATATCCATTTTACCATTCTCTTGCTGATCCTGAATGGTCATCTTATCTTGAGTTGATACCACACTCATAAACCTAACCTCTTTTCAAACCTCATTCAGTCTCTTTTCTTTTCTTGTCTTATATGTGTAAAACGGTCAGAGAGATGAGACCAATGTAGTTTTCCAATCACTCGTGAAGACTGGCGAAAAAGCATGCTACGATCTTATTACATGCATGGAGATTCAAAGAGAAGGTTTCAAGACTGGTTTCCCTAGTAATACTTCATCAAAATTAAGGTAAAATTCGTGCCTTGCTATATATGGTGAAAGCTATTCAAAAAAAAAAAAAAATCAAAACTTTATGATCCATATTTGTTTAGCAAAAAGGCCAGGGATCAAAGATGGAGAAAGGTGGAAAACGTTAAGGGAGTCCGAGGATGTTCAAGAAGACTTTAGATTCACTTAAAAGAATCTAAGTCTGGGGAGGAATGAGTCGAGCTAAGGAGAGAGTGATTGGGAAACTGTGCCATCAAGCGGTCCGTTCTCTCTTGCTTTTTTGCAAACATATCGCATTCCTCTTGAGTACGGTAAACCTTAAACACATTAGCCCCACCAATAAATATTAGCCTCCTCTCATTACACACCTAGCCTGTTTTACCAAGCAGATACTTTCCAGTAAGAAAGCTCACGCAATAATTAATGAATGTAGTTGAGTCAAATTTCGGTGCAGTTAGGGTATTTACAGTTTGAGATTCCTGTTGGACCAATTGGGAGAGTTGTGGCAGGAGCATGAGATGAGAACTTTTAGTAGGATTGTCGAGATGACCATCACGAAGTTGCGGCCTCTAAGTTGTGGTACAAGTCAGCGAGCTCCTAACTTTTCAAACTTATTTTCCTTTTTAGCATATTGTTTGTTCGAGGACGAACAAAGCTAAGTCTGGGGGATTTGATAGGGATGATATTTTACCGCTTTCGATATGAATTTTTGGTGTTTTTTAACGAAGAAGCTATTTGATTTGAAAACATGAACCACTGGAATTCACATTTCTCTGTTTGCAAAGTGTTTTTGTGAAAATAATGCATTTTAGGTCACAAATGAGCATTTTCCACCAAGTCCAACAAATCAACATAAGAAGTCAGGCCCATATGAAGAAGATGTTTATTTTGGATTGAAGTGAGGAAATGAAGCCACGTGAGTTAGTTGTCACATGGGCTTGGAATCAAGTCATTAGCCCTCAGGAGTAAGAAGCTAAGCTCAAATCATTGAAGGTATATCCAGAAGCTCGCATTAAATGAAGGCAAGCCCATTATCTCAAGGAAGCTTGAAGAACAAATTCAGATAAAGACCGTTGCATTTGGGGAGTTATTAGCATATGTTGGAGATAATCACTGAAGATATTGAATCTTCACAGGACACGTTTATCCACTGATCGATTAAAATAATGGCGACAGATCGATTGAGATAGGATAATCACAAATATTTGGATTCCTATGCAAATCCTCCTCCTGATTCATCTCGTCCAACTACTCGACCATCTCCCCTATAAATACAGATGACTGAAACCTGAGAGAAAAATCACAAACACTCAAAAGCTTCCAAGCATACATGCTAAATAATTTTCAGTTTCTTATCTTGTTTCTTCATTTTATTGTTGCTTTGATCATTGCTTCAAGGACGAAATTTGTAATCTGTGCATTCCAGAGAAGCTATTCTAAACCATATTTTATGATAAGCAATTTTCATTGTCATCATGTTTACTCTTACTATGTTTGAGCAGTCTTCTAGTTTGGAATATGATTTTGCTAGGAGGAATCATGGTTTGGTAGGTAGGCAATAGGGTTGTGTAATGATTAGTTTGTAGGCTTACT
Organism: Aurinia saxatilis; assembly: GCA_900406295.1. Lineage (NCBI taxonomy): Eukaryota > Viridiplantae > Streptophyta > Magnoliopsida > Brassicales > Brassicaceae > Aurinia > Aurinia saxatilis. Next base: position 11,943 of record OVAP01001288.1, on the reverse strand, counting down.
TTCATATCAGATCTTAATATAATCATAGGATAAACCTGCTACTAATACACCACTTAGAGTAAGAGATTCAAAACTTGATAGTGAAAGCTTTACTATTTATAGTTTAATAAAATTTGATTTCTTGAACTTAATGTCTAGATTAATTGGTTGATCAGCCCATAGGTTCTCTTTATGAAAAGATATATGTTAGAGTTAACTCGGATACCAATTGAACTAGACTGGGTAAGTCTGACCCTAAGGATAGTATGTTAGTAGTGATTTCAACTATATAACGTAGACTAGGATTTACACTAGTTACTACCCTGAATAATTCAAATTGTGATCCTCTGATGCATTGCCTAACTTCCTGATGCTCTTTATTATTGAATTTTCTCACATTTCATTTGTTTTTAGTATTTTCAGGCATTGATCGATCGACCGCATAATCTGCAATCGAGCGAAAAGTGTCCCAATCGATCGACCAATCCACACTGCCGATCTACCAAAACCACTAACCACCTCATTTTGCTGCTTAGCTCGAGTGAACTTGGACGTGCTACTGCGTACACTCGCTCCATGTGGATTCGACCCCTAAGTACTACTGCGAGACTTGTGTGCTTGCAGGACATATTTTGGGCGAAAACTAACCCCCATCAATTATTATCTCAGTTTGAGAAATTACGGGATGAAGCTTGGTTTTTTATCGGGGATTTCAATGATTTACTTTGGAACGAAGACAAAGTGGGGGGTCCGCCGAGAGAGGAGCGTGAATTTTAACATTTCCGAGCATTTGTTTGGGATTGTAGATTGCAGGAAGTTTCAAGTATGAGTCATGGATTCTCTTGGGCTGCTTCCCGCAATGATGTATGGATGCAATGCCAGTTGGACAGATCTTTCGATAATGCATAATGGTTTTGATGCTTCCCTAACACTCAAGCTGAATATTTGAAGAAACAAGAATCAGAGCATCGACCACTTCTAGTGCGGTTAAGCTAGTCGGTGATTACGCATAGAGTTCGGTTCATGTTTGATAATAGATGGGTCTATATATTGAGTGTAGAAGAGGCTGTTCGACGAGGTTAGAATTAGTCGGGATTATCATTAGCAATTCCAATCTCTCATTGCATTGTGAATTGTAGGAAGGAGCTGTCTCGATGGAAGAGAAGAGCGGGAACTAACTCTTCTAAATCTATCCTTTGACTTCAGCAGGAAATTGATGAAGAATCTAAAAAACTCTTTCCCGATGTGGACACATTGGCACCATGGCAAGTTGAGTTGCTGAGAGACCAGGATGAGGAAGAGAGATATTGGAAACGTTGCAAAGAGACCTGGTTGCGTGGAGGGGATAAAAATTCAAATATTGTCACAGTATGGTTCAGACAAGGCGAATGAGGAATAAATTCTTTTCACTAGTTGAGACCCAAGGTGTTGAAGTGTATGATGAGGATGCTAAAGGAAAAGTGGCGGTTGAATATTTTCAGCAAATTTTTTGCTCTACTAATCCTGAGGAAGCAAGGGAATTACTAGATGGTCTACAGACATGGGTTTCTTCCCGTATGAACATCGAGTTAATCAAGCCTGTTACGAGTTCAGAAATACGTAGAGCAATGTGTGGGATTAAATCTGATAGTACCCCAGGGAATGATGGGATGACAGCGGCGTTCTTTCAAAGCTCATGGCATGTTGTTGGTCCACAGATTACTTCAGAGATTAAACGATTTTTTTGAAGTTGAGGAATTTCCGCTGGATTGGAACTTTACTCAAACTTGCTTGCTCCCAAAGAAATCAAATCCTAATCAGATGAGTGATTTACGGCCTATTATTTTATGCTCGGTTCTATACAAGATTGTATCTAAGATTCTATGCTCGAGATTGAAAAGGGTATTGACATCGGTGGTCTCTAACCCCCAAGGGGCTTTTGTAGAGGGTCATTTAATATCAGATAATTTGTTGATTGCACACGAGTTGATTCATGGACTGCGCACTAATACTCGATGTAGCTCTGATTATTTGGCTATAAAGACGGACATGTTGAAAGCTTATGATCGTGTGGAGTGGACGTTTTTGGAGGAGCTTATGACGAAATTGGGATTTGATAGGAAATGGGTTTCATGTATCATGTTTTGTGTAAGATCAGTTTTATATTCTGTATTATTAAACGACAATTCATATGGTCCAATTACTCCGGAGAGGGTTTGCGTCAAGGAGATCCTCTTTCTCCGTTTCTATTTATCTTATGTGCGGAGGCTCTTGTTCATGTTATGAATAAAGCAGAAATAGAGGGACGATTATCAGGACTGCGGTTAGCTCCATCTTGTCCTTCGGTTCAGCATCTCCTTTTTGCTGATGATAGCCTATTCCTCATTCGTGCTACATTATTTGAATGTATGGAATTCCTTTGGTGTCTTCGATTGTAGGGTCTTGGTTCAGGACAAGAAATTAATATTCAGAAGTCGTTTGTTACATTTGGTTCTGAGATTGACCCCATAATGAGTGGGTTGATGGGAAATATACTCGGAATAACTGAAGTTGGAGGAGGAGGGAAATATTTGGGATTACCGGAGAGTTTTGTGGGTCTAAGAGGAAATTATTGGCGTTTATCACTGAGAAATTGACAAAGAGACTTACTGGATGGTACGCAAAGACATTGTCTCTTGGTGGAAAAGAGATTTTGCTGAAATCTGTTGCATTAGCTTTGCCTGTTCAGGCCATGTCTTGTTTCAAGTTGACTAAGTGGCAGTGTCAGAACATTACGAGTGCTATGACTAATTTTTGGTGGAATGCTTCGAAAGAGAAGAAGAAAATACATTGGTTTCATGGAAAGACATGTGTAAATCAAAAGCTTTGGGAGGATTAGGTTTTCGTGATCTTGCTTTGTTCAACCAAGCGTTACATGCCAAACAAGCTTGGAGGGTCCTTAATGAACCTGATTCCTTGTTAGCTCAGATATATAAAGGGAGATATTTTGCTCATCAAGACTTTCTCTCTTGTGGAAAGGGGATCATGCCTTCTTATGGTTGGAGAAGTGTGTTGCATGGTCGCGAGCTTCTTAGTAAGGGTTTAATTCGGTCCATTGGTAATGGTAGTACATCTCGCATATAGATGGACAAATGGATATTAGATGGGCATCCCAAGCGACCATATAACAAGGAAAGCATGATGAATTTGAGTTTGAAAGTTGAGTCGTTAATTACTCCACAGAAACAGTGGTATGTGGGGAAACGTAATGCACTATTTTTACCAAATGATATTGTTAAAATCTTAAATATGCTGGTAGAAACTGTTGAAGATAACTTTATTTAGGCTCACACTAAGCCAGGGGCGTATTCGGTCAAGAGTGGATCATGGCTTCAATCAAAGTTGGAGGAACCTCGACAATATACTGATTTGGAACAAGTTAATATAGCATTGAAGCAGCGTGTTTGGTCTTTGGACACAGAGCCGAAAATCAAGATGTTTTTGTGGCGTGCGTTGTCGAATGGGCTTGCAGTTTCTGAACAACTTAATACACGCGGGTTAATGCTTAATCATGTATGACATTTGTGTCGACGAAGTGATGAGACGATCTCACATGTACTATTTCAGTGTGAGGTGGCTACTGGATTTGGCACAGACACCTGTTACCTCGGGTGGTTTCTCTCCCTCTCTAGAGCAGAATCTCGAGTATATGCTTCTGTTGCAGACTCTCTTTACAGTCTAGGCAAAGATAAGACAAGCTATTCCATGGCTTTTATGGATGGTTTGGAAGAACAAGAACAATATTTTGTATTCTCAAACGAGACGTGACCCGACATTATTGGTAAAGACGACTTTAGAGGAAGTGGAGGTATGGTTTAAAGTCCAATGTGAAGCGCGTACACCGTCGATAGGTCAGCCGATGCATGACGTTGAACCTAAGATGGTCTCCACTGTCTTCGGAGTATGTAAAGAGAACATCTATGCGAACGGGCGGAATGAACACCTTCACATAGGAGGGGCATGGCTTCTCCGGGATCATGAGGGCATGGTATTATTTCATGCAAGAGATGCTCTTACCATGGGCCCTAATCATATTATAGCAGAGTTGCGTTGCATTATTTGGAATCTTGAAAGCCTGCTAAATCTACATGTTTGAGCGGTGATATTAGCCTCTGACTGTAAGGCTGCCATCGATGCTCTAAGTTCACCGTTCTTATGGCCCAAATATAGAGTATTGATTTCTTGAGTGCAGGCATTAGTGTGTTTTTTTTATAGCTTCATACTTCAACATGTGTCTGTGAGTTCCAATTCGATTGCCAGAGACATTGCTCGGAGCGTGACTCGTGATGGTCGTTTTCATTCGTATTTGGCACTTGGAGGTCTAGCTTGGTTACATGATCGTTTAGCTCATGAGTCAGCATGTCGTATCTAGAGTCTCTTTATTTAAGAATTGCAATGCGGTGCTTTCTTTGCCTTTGTTTTGGGTTGTTTCCCATTCTTTGATGTGGTGTCTGTTGCATCATGATTATAATACTTTGTTCTTAATTCAAATTGAATAAAACCAGACGATAGAATACCATAAAACTTGATTAAATTGTAAATTTTCTAAATTAAATTCTAAACCTTCATAACTAAATTCAAAAAATTTAACCCTAAATATAGAATAGTTAACTCAAACCCAAAACTTTAAAGTATAAACTATTGAAAATCATTTTTAAAACTTGTATTTTTAATATTTGTGGTACTTTTAATAAACAAATTTTTTAAGAAAAATGACAAATATAGCCACTTTTACATACCCACTGTTAACATATACTTACCACTCTCTTTTTATTAACCAAAACTATTTCCATTACAAATGATAAATTTGTTAAGTTTGAAGATTTTATGATTTAGGATTTAGTAAAATTATAGATTTTAGGATTTACTTCAGGTTTAGGATTTAAGCCTAAACCAGTATAAAATTATGGTTTAATTTTTAATAACTATTTTGGTTTAATTGTTATGATTTAGGGTTTATTTTTAAAGGGTTAGGGTTTAATTTTTAATAACTAATAGGTTTTAGAATTTTAGGGTTTAAGATTTTTAAACCATATACCCTTGATCCTAAACCCTAGATCATAAACCCGAAAAACCTATAACATAGTTAATATTTGAATAGTGGCATTTTAGAATTTTTTACAAGTAAAGGTGGATATATGTGATTAAAAGAAGGTAATATGGGGAAACGCTTAAAAAAATCTTGAAAGTAACCGTCTCTCTCTTCTATTTTCTCTCCATCTTCTCTCTAGAAACCAGATCTAAGTTTACCGGTCACTTTCCACCGGTGTCCGGCCTTAGGCCGGTACCGTGTGGATTTTAGCTGTATATTAAGTAGTTTGTAATCTCTTTTCTTTTGTTTTGAGCCTAGTCCAATTTTAATTCCGGTTTACCGGCTTTTCTCTCCGATCTTGTTGTGGATCGGTTTTAATTTTGGCTCTATCTGCGAATAGAATCAGGTTTCTCTACCTAGCTTTCTCGGTTTTTGCATGCCTTTGTTTCTCTCTAAGCTTTTCAATAGATGGGGAAAGCTTTTACCGGATTTAACTCTTAGCGCTTCGCTTGTTCTTTATTATTGAGAATATAAATCTTTTCCTTACACTATAGGTTGAAAGTTTCTCAGTATAAATGTTCAAGCTTTGATTATTTTGGTTCAGTTGATCAGTTACAACAGATCGTAACAAATCCTCTTATGGGGCTTCTGAATCGAATAATTCTGGTTTAATTCAAGGCGGCTTTGAGATTTTCCGGCGACGAGCAAAGGCGTACAAATATTTTAATGGAAGCCCCTGCAGATCGGAATGGAACAACGACGGAGAAGTCGATGATTGCAGAAGTTTCTCGACCCTCCACTCAAGTGCTGCCATGTGGACCCTAGCTCTCATTTTAAAATAAAGTTATATATGTGTATGTATTTTGGGCCAAATGTTGAACTTTGTAAAATCTCTGTTTTAAATGAAAAAGTTGACAAAAAAAGAGAAAGTGGTATATGTGAAAAGTTATATATATATATATATATATATATTTGAAAATCCCCAACTTTTAGTGATATTTTTGAAAAAAAAAAGGTTATAGTGATATTTTTGGAACTAACAATTCAAAATGTATGATTTTAAACAAATTCTAAAAAATTATTGACCCTATGAATATCCAATTTATTTCAATATACACATGAAATTAAGAAATTCATATACAAAAGACCAAAAAGTCATTACAAGAAAAGGAAAAACTCCTTATATGACATAATAGTTAAATAAATAAATAAACTACAAACTTCAAAACCCAAAACTAAAATCCAAAGCACTTCAAGCAACAAGATCATCGATCGCTTTACCACGGGAATCTCAGTGCATGTTATTTTTGAGAATCAACCCGCAATGGCATCCTCATCTCTTGTGTTCACCCCTGCAGCTAGCTCGACTTCAGAACGAAGCTGGCTAAGCTGTACAGATCTATACGGATTAAACGTGGTACGCCTCTTCTTGGTTGGCTTGTCTTTTGCCACTCGTTTTCCTTTGCCTTTGTCAGCTGTGTGACATTTCTGGATCACGGTTTTTTCTTCCTTATGCCAAGCCAGAGCTGAGTCCATCGGATGAAGCTTCCAGACATCCATGCTAAATAGTTTTCAGTTTCTCCTCTTTGTTTCTTCATTTTATTGTTGCTTTGATCATTGCTTCAAGGACGAAGTTTGTAATCTCTGCACTCCAGAGAAGCTATTCTGAACCCTCATTTATAATAAGCAGTTTTCATTGTCATCATGTTTGCTCTTACTATGTTTGAGTAGTCTCTTAGTTAGGAATAAGGTTTTGCTAGGAGGAATCATGGTTTGGTAAATAGGCAATAGGGCAATGTAATGATTAGTTTGTAGGCTTACTTTCATATCAGATCTTAATATAATCATATGATAAATCTGCTACTAATACACCACTTAGAGTAAGAGATCCAGAACTTGATAGTGAAAGTTTTACTATTTATAGTTTAGTATTGATTTCTTGAACTTAATACCTAGATGAATTGGTTGATCAGCCCATAGGTTCTCTTTCTGAAAAGATATATGTTAGAGTTAACTCGGATACCAATTGAACTAGACTGGTTAAGCCTGACCATAAGGATAGTCAGTTAATAGTGATTTCAACTATATAGCCTAAACTAGAATTTACACTAGTTACTACCCTGAATTATTCAAACCGTGATCCTATGATGCATTACCTGACTTCTTAACGCTTTTTATTATTGAATTTTCTCATATTTTATTTGTTTTAGCATTTTCAGGCATTGATCAATCAACCGCATAATCTGCAATCGAGCGAAATGTGTTCTCATCGATCGACCAGTTCACAGTGTCGATCGACCAAAACCAAAAACCATTTCATTTTGCTACTTAGCTCGGTTAACTTGGACGTGCTACTACGTACACTCTGCTCCATGTGGATTTGACCCCTAAATACTATTGCAAGACATGTGCGCTTGCAGGACATATTTTGGGCGAAAACTAAATCCCCATCAGGCACCAATTCTAGTTCTTCCTGATTTCACTATGCCATTTTAACTTCACTGAGATGACCAGTCAGGCTCTATACCTTGCGGTCTCACCCAATGGACAGACGATTGTAACTGGAGCTGGGGATGCAACCTTAAGGTTCTGGAATGTGTTCCCTTCCCCAAAATCTAAGGTAAAAATCAATCTTATCCTACATATTTAATCTTCGATTCCTAAAATGCTATATGCAGAGCAAAATGATTGATAATTTTTTGTCTCTATGCAGAACACGGATAGTGAAGTTGGGTCGTCTTTCTTCGGTAGAACAACAATTCGGTGAAAATCTTTTACAACCACACACACACACACACAGTCAGAGATACAAGTTTCTGTCATTTCTTCAACGACCATAGAAAGCCTGAGGTTGGTCTTCTTAACCAACTTTTGGCACGGAGAGAGAGTCATTACATTCTTTTACTTCACACGGATGCAAAGAAGATCTAACCCTTTGATCAATATAATGGTTTGGTTCAAGATTGCTAAAAAAATCAAAGTGTATATCTTTATTCAAATTTTTCTTTATAATTGATAAGTAAAATTTTCTTTGGTTTACGTACAACACACCATTTTATAAGGGAGTCACGATAAAATGCAATAACTCGTTGCTATTCTCCACTCTGTTACTTGCTTCTACTGTACCAGTGCTTCGCCACTCTGTTACTTGCTTCTACTATAGTATCAGTAAAAATTTAAGCTCGCCAGAGGGGGTAAAAAGCAATAGCTACATCTCATGAGATAAAAAGCAACAGTAATGATAAATAACAAAAATCAACAACCCCATAACACAAGAAATAATTTTTATTCTTCAAATGAAACTGATTTGAAATCCAGAGTGATAACACAAACAATAGTTTTTTTTTTTTTTTGTCAACGAAGATTATTGGTTAGGACTGTAGGACCATATATACAACAATGAGGCAAATCGATAAATGTAAAGTAATATAGAACAAAAATCACCATACAATACCAATAACTTTTTGAGAAAAAGAGGAAAGCAGAGTCGAGATATGAATTTCTTTCCTTAATTCTTTATACGCCCCGTAGTGTGACGGTTTCGATGACGGTAAGAATCCCATGATACAATTGATGTATTTGTTTCTAGCTCCCAACACCGGAGAATAAAATATAAAAAACCTTATTATTGTGTATACTCTCAGGCTCAACAACTAAATTTGTGAGGAATTTTTTTTTCTTTCTATTTGATCGAATGATCTCAGCTTTTTGGAGAAATGGTAAAGCTATGGCTTTTAAGCTTTCCTCAAGCTAACCATTAATTCTCACATTGATAAAGAATCATTAAGACAAATATTAATTGCCTATGCCTTTCCAACTTTCACACATAAATCAAAAGAAACATTACTTGTACATTTGTTTGATTATCATTGAATTATAATAATTTTCTTTATGATTTGNGATTTTGTATTAATAAATTAATCACAAATTTCATAATAATTTGGCTGCAAAGATAAAGGCCATTGGGCCTACTATCCATATACCAAATTTTAATCATAATCTGAATCTCAACTGCGGTCCGGCCCGTTTCTCCCAATTTCCGTACCCACGCAAGTATGAGATTTTGCTTTAATACATTATAGTGTATTTTCTTACTTCTCCATTATATATACAAGAAGACTTTCACCTCATGTATCCAACGTTGGATAATTGCTAGTTTTTTACTTAGCCAAATTATCAAGCATTGCAAGCTTTCCAAGTCATTGACTTCGGACCAACATTTCTCATTCACAGAAATACCGTTTTGACAACTGAACACACTACGTTGTAGTGATTATAACGAGGAATCTAATAACTCCAAAATCTGGGCATTCCGACAACTTTGTTGTCCAGAAAAGCCACTGGAATAATGGTCAACGCCATTATCAAAAAACGGTTCCAACAATCCCCCACATGAATAGAAATGAATCTAGACACTAGACAATTCGACCTACTTGACTTCCTAAACAAGACTCGACAAGACTCAACTAAAGGACTTTTGAGAGTACAAGCGAAAAATTCACTGTATATGAGTTGGTAGCATTTTCAGCCTTGAGCCCACTCATTGTTAATAACTGTCGGATTTACTTGACCAGGAGGTGAACATGATGTCTCGAACCACCCGAACTTTTATGTAAACCTAGACAACAACCATAACACAGCTTCATGTTCTCACAAAATATAGGTTCTCTATTGTGTTCATTTTGGCCGTGAACGAACCTGGTTAATCATAAGTGAACTTGGAGAATGTCGCTTGACATACATTCTCCTAGAAACGGCCCCATTTCACACTCACAAGGTGATTTGCCATTAACTTGTATTTTAAGAAGTATCCTGTAAATACTCCACATATCTTACAAATTTTGGTCTCGAATCATTAAAAGCATACACTTAACCTCAACACTTACAGGAAGCACTGGTAATCATCCTAGGAACTGGGCAGAGACCGGAGTCTCCCAGTGCTCGTATCAGATTTCACTTGAATTTGCTTTCCCTTTGAACCTACATTATGGGATCTCCAGTCAAGTAGGTAGGGTACCATCAAGCATCCTCTTAAGTCATAGGCTTTAAACCCATTCCTCTTGATGATTATTAAATTTTAGCTCGTGACAAACCTTTAGTAAATGGATCCGCTAGGTTGTCAGCTGATTTGATGTAATCAATCGTGATTACACCATTTGAGATCAGTTTGCTAATGGTTTTATGCCGCAGTCTAATATGATGTGATTTACCATTATATAGAGTGCTCAGTGATCGAGCTATAGCCGATTGGCTATCACAATGTACATGTTATGTCGGCACTGGCTTCTCCCACATCGGAATATCTTTCAAAAAATTACGAAGCCACTCTGCTTCTTTGGGTACTTTATCTAAAGCTATGAACTCAGACTCCATTGTGGATCTGGCCAAAACCGTTTGCTTGGAAGATTTTCATGATCAATTACTGCAATTAATTAAATAGTAATTCCCAGTATTTAAACTTAGGAAAACTACTATTTAATTAAACCAGCTTAATACTACGATTTACGGTCTTAGGTCCGATGGTGACCTTTTTTAGGAGGTGGCACTGCGACATCTGCCAGGCACCCCCACACTTTCAGGTATTCGTACGATGGTACATTACCTTTCCAAAGTTCATATGGCGTCTTGCCAATGATTTTATACGGTATTTTGTTCAGGATATACTCGGTGGTAAGAAGAGCTTCCCTCCACAGATGATGGGCTAACCCAAATTCCTGCAACAACGCATTCATCATCACTTTCAGAGTTCAGGTCTTGCGTTCCGCAATTCCGTTAGATTATGGTGATGAATAATCACATGTTCTCTACAGAACGCATCGAAGGGTTCATCATACTCACCTCCTTTATCATTTTTAATTATTTTAATAATTTTCCTAATTTGATTTTCAAATTCGATTTTTTACTCTTTAAACTTTGCTAAAGCTTCATCTTTGCTACTTAGCAAGTACACATACCAATTTTTTTTATAATTATTATTCCTTTTTTTTTTGCATCAGTCTTATGCTTACAGCCTCAGACACTGATGGAATTTAGGTGCTATGATAAGAATCACTAGACAATCCAATTCCATGAGATCGGTGTCCACATTTTAGTTGTTGGTATTTCGTCATACTTCAAACTCGAAATTGTTCACAAAGAACCAAAAACGATTAAGATGACAATAGTTATTGATTAAAAATCAATATTGATTCAATAAGAGTTTCGATTTATTTAAAAATCTGAAAGAATCTATTGATTCTGATATGGTACTAAATCGCAATTTAGAAACCACTATCAAATCATTTAGAACTGCTTAAAGCGTGTTCCCATCCAATCTCCGCAAAGTATTCGTCAAAGCGTATTAAAACACGTTTGAGATGTGTTGCATACACAAATACAACAATCCATTAAATAATAATTTCCAAAACTAAGCAAATTAGGAAAAAATATTATTTAATTCAACAAGTCAAAGAAGTTTTGATTAAATCCAAACCACGACAAATAAAAGTCATTAACAAAAGACATAGGCCCATTAAAAAGAATGCCCCCATTAACAACACGAATTGTGTTTTAACTTCTTCTTTGCTGGTAACAGCAAACGCAGAACACGACGACCGTGTTACGAAAACCGGCCAAAGAGTCATCGGAAAATCAAAGACCGATTAAAAAAATCAGTTTAAAACCGATCATAAACCAATGTTTGTAAACTCAAACCGTTTGA
>OVAP01001287.1:14024-24975 GCA_900406295.1 Aurinia saxatilis | reverse complement strand
ACAACCATGTTTGAGTCATACAGTGTGATTTCATGACAACTTTCCTTCAATTTCATCATAGTCAATACCATGAATTTGCTTGAAACCTTTAGCTACCATTCTTACTTTGTATATATGTATATTTCCATCCATGTCAGTTTTCTTCTTGAAAACCCATTTGCACTCAATGGCTTTAACACCATCAGGCAAATCAGTCAAAGTCCATACTTTGTTTATTGACATGGATCCATTTCGGATTTTGTGGCCTCCAACCACAAATCAGAATCGGGTCCCATCATTGCTTGCTCGTATGAAGTAGGTTCATCACTTTCTATCATATATAGATCATGACGATCCATCACCCAATCTCCAAATCTATCAGGTTTGTGACGGATCCTTTCGGACCTACGTACCTCAGGCTCCACAAGTATAGATTCGACGACTTTTCACAGATCTAACTGATGTTCTTCCGGAGAAGTTAGAACATCTTCCTGTGACTCTCGAACTTCTTTGAGTAATACTTTACTCTCACTAATTCCTTTTGAAAGGAACTCTCTTTCGAGAAATACACCATTTCGAGCAACAAACACTTTGTTCTCAGTGAGATGGTAAAAGTAATAGCCTTTGGTCTCTTTAGGATAGAAGTAGCATTTATCAGATTTAGGTCCAAGCTTATCATTGAACAATCTCTTCACATAAGTTTCACAACCTCAAATTTTCAGAAAAGACAAATTTGGAACTTTTCTAGTCCATATCTCATATGGCGTCTTTTCAACTGATTTTGATGGACTTAGCATAAACACGGAAGTTTCTAGAGCATATCCCCATAAGGATAATGGAAGATCTGTGTGACTCATCATGGATCGAACCATATCTAATAAAGTTCGATTCCTCCTTTCAGATACATCATTCCATTGTGGTGTCTCCGGCGGAGTAAGTTGTGAAACAATTCCACATTCCTTGAGATGATCACTGAAAATTTGGCTCAAGTATTCTCCTCCACGATCTGATCGAAGAGCTTTGATTCTCTTGCCGATCTGATTTTGCACTTCATTTTGAAACTCCTTGTGTCGGATAAAGACGGGCGAGTTTTTTCGGATTTATATAGTAACACGATAAACGGATAAAGAGATCATCTTTAATCTGTTTCTTGTGTCGGTTTAAGGCTATAAGCGCAAACGTTAGGCCCATTTCTTAGAGCTTGCGCCTAAATTATTTTGATTCTCCTTTTTATCTATGAAAAAATGTCAAGTAAATCACCACGTTCAAATTTAAATAAAAAAAAAATGAATTTTATCGTAGGCAATTAAAAGCATGAACTATCGTTGATTAGCCTTATTGGGCATCAAGTTTCAATGACCAGACCAAAATTGAACACATCGTTAAGTCAAGTAACGGACAACTTAACATACATTGTTTATGGCTTGCGAAAAATGCCAAATAAATTTCCAACTTTCAAATTTAGGCTAAAAAAGCATGAGTTTTTGTTGTATGCCATTAAAAACGTGAACTACTGTTGACTAGTTTTGTTGGGCATCAATTTTTGTTGAGCGGACCAATTGAACACGTTAAGTCCACTACCAGAGAAATTAACAGACGTTAATCTCTCGTTAACAACACCCCTCTGAATATTGGTCAACATCGCTTTGTAGGCAATGCTTCTTCTCATGTCTTGTATTTTACCATGTGGTTTAATCAATATTGTATATGTAATTTAAGAATCGGGAAGATCAAAATTTTAGTTAGAGAGTCTTGAGTTTTAAAAAGAAAAAAAACTAATAAATTTTTCTCAAGGTAGGTCACGGTTTCAACAGACTTAATGACCATTGCAGTACCGTGCAAAAAACTTCTTCTGCCTCTAATAGATCATCCACATAAACATCATGTTCTGCCACCTGTGTCACATATAGGGGTGGACATTCGGTTCTTCGGTTCGGTTTCGGTTCGGTTCTTCGGTTCCAAAGGAAAAAGGTCCAATGGGTACATAATGCATATCGGTTCGGTTTTGGTTCAGTTCGGTTTGGTTCCAAAATTGGAGAAACCATATGGGTACCGAAAAAATTGGTTTTGGTTCGGTTCCGGATAAATACCCATAATGACCAAAAAACCAAACTAAAAGCTACAAAATTACCAGGAAAAACCTCAAAAACCAAACAAAAAATTACAAAGTTAAAAAAATTTACTAGCTAATCTAACAAATAAAGTAAAATCTATTCACTAACACTTTAAAATGAACCAAAATATTGAAAACTATGAATATATGAGGTTTGTGTAAAAATAATGGTCTAATTTCGGTTCATTCGGTTCCCTTTTTGACTCCGAGTAAGAACCGGAACCGAACCGATACCTACTGGATCTCAAGTGGAGGAACAAATGGGTAGTTTCTATGGAACTGGAACCAAACCGATACCCATGTTTTTCGGTTCGGTTTTCGGTTCTAGTTACTTATGTCCACCCCTAGTCACGTACGTGATTCACAATCTACTAATTGATATTGACTTCGCGAAAAGGTATCAACTATATAGAGTTGGAACCTTGTAGTCGATATCACGAGCTAACTTGCTTATGCTTTTCCTTGTGATTTGTGTCCCAACCTAATCAACTGATATTGAACTCGGTTTCACAGTGGTTACTATTCCCTAAGAGATTACAAAATATGGCCATAGTTGAGAATCCCACCACTAGGACTAAGAGAAATATCACCATAAGGAATCATCTCACCAACTAAAAAGTGCTATTCTTGTTTGCATTTAGCAACATACATATAATTAATTGCTTAATTATGAATTCGAGAGATTAATATATGTTAATTTCTTTGTTAGTGGACTTAACGACCTGTTCAATTTGGTCCAGTCAACGAAATTTGATTTTCAACAAAGCTAGTCAACTTTAGTTCATGCTTTTAATGGCATACAACAAAGTTCATGTTTTTTTTACCTAAATTTAGAAGTTGGTGATTTATTTGGCATTCTTCGCAAATCATAAACAATGTCTGTTAACTTTTCCGTTAGTTGACTTAAAGACATGTTCAATTTGACGTGGTCAACGAAACTTGATTCCCAATAAAACTAGTCAACGATAGTTCATGCTTTTAATGGCATATGACAAAGTTCATGTTTTTTGCCTAGATTTTAAAAATTGGTGATTTATTTAGCATTTTTTGCAAGTCATAAACAGTGTCTATTAACTTCTTCGTTAATTGACTTCAATTTGGTTTGGTCACCAAAATTTAATGCCCAATAAAACTAGTCAAAGATAGTTCTTGCTTTTAATGCAATATTTGTTTTACTTGGTCTGGTTTAAAAAAGCTTGGTGGAGGTTTTTTAGGTTTTAAGAAATGTTGTAGGTGATATTTTACTCCATAGTTGAAGAGCTTCTATGAATGCCAACAATTTCCAGGAAACAAAGTCTCTCTCTATTATTTAGGCCACTGAGAGTTGTTTTACTAACCATTGTGATGAAGTGGTCGTTGCATCTGATACCTCATATTTTTTCTGGAGCTGTTTTGATACCACCAGCATAACCCTCCTTTGTTTAGGAGTCTGATCAGATTCTAAAGTCTTTTGAGTAGTATTACAAATTGACAGTTTCAGGTGGAAACAGAGGACAAATAGAATTGCGTCTCTCGTTGCTCAATCAGTCTCTATGGAAGATCATCGTCAATCTTATGTCTCGAATGGACCTCCTAGATAGCTATGTCAGATGTTTGAAGATGAGAGACCTAGTTCTCTTGTATTTGTTGTTTCGTCTTGGTTGTTAGCTCCCAGGTTCACTTGATGTTCTGTGTGTTTTGTTTTTCAATTTCTGTTTCTCTGTTTCAAAGATTGTATTTTTGTTTCAAACTTTGTAACTTTGCTTCTTGTTTAACATAATCCGACGCCAACTTTTTTTTAAAAAGTTTGGTTGCTCTAATTTCAAACGTCATAGGCAAAATGATCAAATTTTACTGGATTTTATTAAAAAAATCACAAAAACATGGAACTATATGTCCCGCGTTAGGAACAGGTTTTGATTAGAAGAAGTAAGTTGAAAGAAAGCTAGTGTAGGTAATGACATCGGACCATCTAGGGAAAAGACCTTTCAAATGTCTAGTTTCTTTATCAAGAATTTGATCAAGAACAGCTACATCTACTCTCACTTCTTCTTCGCTACTTGCCTGCCACAATCAACTTGGAATCAGAAAACTGGAGGGCATTTAGAACAAACAGAAAGCTGGGCATTACCTCTAACCAAAAGATCCATTTTTCACTGCTGTTGCCACTGAGTCTCAATATATAAGACGGGGGACCACCCGATGGGAGTTCAGGTGCTGCACCGATCAGCCATTGTGGTTTTACGATTTTAGTAAATGGACAACATAAAATGACATAAGAGAGGGGAACGGAAAGGAAAATTTGTATGACCTGGAGGTTTGCTATCTGCGAAGGACCATCCTGACAATGGCCCGGTTATGTTCAGAACCGTGACCCAGATCTCTTCCAAAGAGCTGCAAATGGAAGTTGGCAAAGTGTTAATAACCAATTTTGGCAAAGCATAAACCAAGAGAAGCTTTTTCTGAAGTCTTTATAGGGAATTTAATCCAACTAACCCTAGAGAGAGTTCCAGATGAACTCTGCGAGTTCCGTTTCTAAATGTTGTTTGCGGTTTATGAGTTTTTAGGTGCGGAAACTGGCTATATCGTTCCAAAATATTGCTGGCTTTAGCATGGAACCTCCCGTTTGGTGTTACTACACAGGATATAGGAAAAAGTGCCTGCAGATATCAAACAATTGTTTATTTGATACTCAAAGCACTTACTATCTTTTCAATAGCTTATACGGAGGAATTAATCTAACATACCAACCAAGCTTCTTGAGGAGACGGATCAGCATTTGCCAATGAATACGAGGAGCCAACATTTAGCTCCACTGCTAGCTCCGGAGCATGCTTAAAAACGAACTCCATAGAATTTGAATCAATAACAGCAAAATCGTAACTTGAGCCAGTGATTTCATTTCCACCTGCAAAGGCACATTTAAACATTTACGTCATCTCAGCAACACAGTGTTAGAAAAAACAACATCAATTCCGTATCAGGTGAGCAAAGGCTACCGGCAGTGATGAATGTATGTTGGAGGACGACTCTCTTCGGTGCATCTTTGCTATAAGGAAAGAACTGTGATGATACCGCCATCATAACAACAGTGAAGTGCAGCAAGAACTTCAAAATTGAAGATTTGGCTAGCCAACGACCACATACTGGTATTATTGGGCCTACACACAAGCCTGTGACAAGTCCAATGACTGCAGCAACTGCTACATCCGCGAGGTAAAATCCTGCAAACGACAATCTTGTACAATAAACATCTTATGCAACTAAAGCCAGACTTGCAACCTGAATCAGAGACGCTTGCAGAGGATCGAGTTCAGAAAAACTAACCATAAGGTGGGGGAACTCCTCCCATCATTCCAGTCTTCTCAATCAAAAATAGTGCAAGAATACCACCAAAATAGATAGAATACAGAAGGCATGGAACCAGAGGTATCATATAACACATGGGGGACCTGGATGTGATGAACTTTTATCATATAATTTTATCATACAACAGATTTAACAGTGGAAATCCGGATTACTATCCAAAGCAGGCATCTAAATCAGATTTATAAACAAGATTTTATTGGCTTAAAGGTCTTTCTTATGCTCAAGCAGAAATTGCAAATTAAATTAATAATCAATAGTTCGATGAAAGACTAGAAGTCTTACTTGATTGATTCATAGCCATAGGACTTCACGGCTATGCATAAAGCAACCCACCCTAATAGCATAGAAATGCAGATGACAAAAGTCATGAATCCTCCACTTAATCCGGCGAAAAAATATGCCTGAAAACGTTTCTCTAGTTAGCCATAAAACAAGTAACAAAATTTTAGGTAAGTTGTAATTTATACTGATAAAACAAACGTGCATACCGAAGTTACAAAAGCATAGAACCCAAATGCTCCCCAAAACCTTGCTTCATCAGATGCTTCCTATAAAATCATTGTTAAGAGAAATTTTTTCATGTAATAGAGAGGGGGAAAACTGAGACAAGAGGAAGAATAAGGACTTTACAACTTTCATAAGCTTCTTAGATGAAACACCTTGACGATGCGAGACACGATCAGAGATAGCTCTTGGACTTAAAAGACCACAAACTGAGCAGGGGACGAACATCAAGAAAGCTAAGTATGAATGAGCAAACCTGCATTTCCACAAACAATAATTTTAATGAATCTATCCCGCCAATGAAATCACAACACTTTCACCACTTTTACTTAGCACTAAATAAAATGTGCAACAACGTAACAAGATATATAAAACCAACCAGCTCATGGGATAAGCAAAGAACAATCTGATGATTGAAAAGAGAACAGGGAATAAGACACCAAGTAAAATCCCAGCGGCATGGTGTATGACTCCTAATCAGGCAACGATTTTACAAATGTTAAATCTCCAAAACATCATGCAAGGAGGAAAAAAAAAAGTACAGTATAACAAGAAAAATTGAGAAAATAAAAGAGTGCATATTTTTACCTTTCAAGAATGCCCAGAAAATTGATAACCAAGAGTTTGTCCCAGGGTCCAGCATATATAGAAAGAAAGGAACAAAAACGAACAAAGTAACCGGAATGTTGTGAAGTACCATGGCGACTCTTCTTGGATAGTACACCTGACAGATTTCATTATTTCAGCTTGTCAAGATAGTGCAAACAAGCTATGAAAAAGATGATGGACGGAATCAAAACCACCCACCATGAACTGTGTTAAGTAATCAAAGAAAACAGCTCTTTCAACCATGTCACTGTTAGCATCCACGCCATGCAGCTTTCTTTCACTAGCAACCTTCAGGTTAGAAGAACTCGTGAAGGCTTTAAGGACGCTGATTAAGTTTTCTCCACGTGCTTGCATGCTTCCAGGTCTAGTTTACAGATATTCTGTTAACCGAGGGTCGTACTGAATAAAAAACAATAGTATGGAAAAGTACAACCATAATATATACCAAAATGATGCATACAATATTCTGTCCACTGTATCAAAGGAAGTATGGTAGTAGTAACCCCCGCGAAGAAAGATAATGTCAAGCCCGGGAATGTCGCCATAATCTTCTGCAAACATTCTGTAGTCTGTGTCTCCAGGAATTACAGGGAAAACATCCTGGGGAATATCACATGGCAACTTAAAGTAAGTGACAAGAGCATGTGTGAGTGCCCATGTATGTCACAGAGCGAAAGATAGGGAGAGAGACCTGTGCAGAACTCTGTGCCATTGGATACACAGCAGCTTGTGAGTACACATGGGACGGCCACGAGCCAGGCCCTGATTGGCAGACAAGATCTGCCAGCCATTAACATCAAGTCAGAAGTACGCATTTAGAACAATAGAATCTTGAAAACAAAATACTCATTGACAAGCAACAAACTTAATACTGTCCCGAATAAGCCCAACTCCCTAGAGTCTAAAGGCAATGAAAGTGTACGCATTAATTTTTCTAAAAGAGAGAGTATATTGCAAGAGAAGTATTTCCATATGACAGAAGGCAATGGTCTAGACAGATATTTAACATTAAGGCTTTTTTGGTTTTAATCCTCGGAAAATATACAAGAAGATCCAAGATCACTCTTAAGAACATCACCTTGTCGAGAAGAAGTGACTGGTGGAGAAACGGTTTTGTAATAAGTAAAAGATTTTATTCACTTTGAGGGAATACATCAATAGAAGATAGGTCGGTTCTTACCAACACCCCCTGTACCAGAAGCTTCCACGTTTATAAAAGCTCCAATGGTGTCTTTCAACTTATGCTTTGTCATGAAGCCGTGTGAGCCCTAAACAAATGAAAAATACCCACAACACCATGTATAGTAGGAGCTTAATTCATCGGAAACTATGACAGAAAACTCATGTATTTAACACCACAAAATATAAAAAGGAGCAAGAGGATGAAATAATTTATGAAACAATATTCCATTCGTACCAGCATAAAAAGCTCTTCGGCACCATTGAAGAGAAAGATTATAGGTCGAGGCGGAGCCCAGCCAGAATCTACTACCAGTCTTGCTAATTCAAGTAGTGATGCTGCAATTGGAGATAAATAAATAAGGCCATGAATTCCAAGTGGAAAATCAAAAGAGATGTACCGAACACACCTACACATGACCCACAGTCACCAGCTCCAGGGGAGTTGACGGGGCTGTCATAATGTGCATTCATCAATACAGATGCATCAGTGTCACGAGAATGCATCGAGGAGATACTGCAAGGAAAAGGACAATATGGTGAAATGAAATGTTTGGCATTAATAAGTGGGGACACAACCAGTCAATTCTGAAGACTATTGATGACAGAGTAATATTGATACAAACAAGGAAAGCCTAAGACAAAAGAATGGGCAAGCCTAAGTGAATGATAAATAGCTAAGTCTCCTGAACAATAAATATTGACCAGAAATCTCAAAAATTGAATGTAAAAGGGGAAGTGAGAACAAAGTTTAAGAAATATTAAGCTGTGAATAGTTATGAGTTGGCAAACAGTACCGCATAAGAATGTTCGTATGGTTTCTGTATCCAAGTGAAATGCTGTGGCCAAGAAACATCATGCTAAAGGAGCCATCCACCTGAGTCTCCTCCACCTCAACCCTGTACAACAATAACAACAACAAGAAGCATTCATATTTCAGCTCACAAAAATGAAGTGAAGAAGAAGGAATCAATTAAAATATTTGTTGAGTGCGTTGGAGTGAAAAAATCTCAGCATTATTTGATTCGGTCAAATGAAATAAAAAGCGAACCTTAGATTAGGCCCAGCTCTCTCCTTCACCATCTCCAACTGTTTTTTAATGTATGTAGCAGCTTCTCTAAGCCCAGGACTTCCTTCCTGCAAAAGTCGAAACCAAGGATCACCAAAAGTAAAAAAGCGTTGTTAACAAGAGAGAGTCAGAGATGGGGAATCATCACCTGGCGACCACCGATCTCGTCGGCCAAGACGCGGATGTGTTCGACGGCTCTAGCCTCAGAGAAACGATCGAGAGGAGCGTCGGAGGGAAGCGGCGAGATAAACTTCATGTGGAGGATACAGTAGACAAGCGATGTCATTAGAGCGTAGAGGAAGACGATGGAGAAGAGGAACTTGAAACCCGTGACTTCTCCAGAGCTCAGCCTCCAGAACGCCATCACTACTAAGGATTTCAAATCTAAACAGGCGCAGGAGAAATCTAGGAATCTCGTACTTTTGAGACAACGATTGATCAGTTTTGTAGGGACCGGAACCGGAACGGTAAGGTCAGAGAGGGGGAGAGCGAGAGGGACTGTTTTAGGTGAAAGTGGGTCCAAAACTTCTTCACGCTTTTTTGGTTATATCAGAAATTTATCCTTTTTCTTTTCTTTTGTCGTCTACGTTTCTCTAATCTTATTATTTTATTATTAAGATGTCAGTATCATTCATTTCGTAGACATTGGTATTAACCGGTTTACTCAAGATTAAATTCACTGGATTTACGATATCGTAAAGTTACACAATTTGCATGTCTATCGACACATGTCAATACAAAAAAGGTGACATTGTTCTTGTCTTTTGACTTTTAACAACAAAAGTAGATTGTGTATAAATCAATTTTTTTTTAAAGAAAATTTTGTGGTCTGAAAAACACAATTAAAACTTGAAATTTTAAAATATGATTTTCGACACGGTCTAAAACTGACCAGTATAAACCTTACACATCCGACTATAATAAAGTTTGGGATTTTTTTTTTTTTTTTTTATAACCATGATGTTCAAAAACTTTCTAGACCGAAAACTATCCACGAGACTCAATCAATTCAGGTTAAAATTGTGTTTCCACGGGTTGGTGATCAACGTGAATCGAATTCGAGAATATACGGATTATATCACCCGCTTAAGTAACCTGAGCCAACTATGTTGGTTTAAAGCTCGGGTTTTGCAGGATCCTTACATTTAAATACATGACTTACATTAAATGACTAGGCCATCAAACCCCTTACTAACTTACGATGTAGTAACCCCTGCTTAAACCCCAACTCGCAAATCTTATTTATGAAGAAACCAGCCCATCGGTCAGCGCGAAAGCCCCAATCTAGAAACAGTTTATGTCCTTGTCCTCACCTTATATTCTGGAGACTTCAGAAATTATCCCATATGCGTTCTTAACGAAGAGGCAGAAATAAATTCCTTCAGAATAAAAGAGAAGCCAACAAACTGCCGAACCGGTTTGAAAAAAAATCTAAACCGACTCTAATACGAGTCTGATGTTTACTTCTTGTGGAGGAGACTAAAAAGCTGTTTTACTCGATTCCTCAACCCGTAAATCATGAGAAGAAGAATGCGATCCGATTTAAACCAATAAACAAGACTATCTAAGGAGGAAGGAACATAAGGTATCAATCACAACAACATAAACCTCTAACTCAGCTAGACAAACTAATAACATAACCCAAAATCTAAAAACCGAAGCAATGAACCAAAGGACAAACATAAAGGAAAAACACTAGACTCCCAAGGACTATTAAACTGAACCGGAGCCCCACCACAACCTCAATCATCAAACTTCGAAACAACCAAAGCTATTGCTATCCTCATGTGCCTCTCACACTCATCGATCTGGAGATGAAATAAATCCATAACTCAAATTGAGCCAACCAAGTACCTTCCGTGCTAATAACGAAGACAAAGAAGGAGGAGCAAGGACAACGGCCGATAACTAATCCAAAACCAGGACATCTCTCTGCCTGAAAAACGAAACATCACATGATGAGGCCGACACAAACAAGAGGAAAAGACAAAGTGCAACTAAACAACCCAGTCCTCAGCCAACAACTCAGAGGAGTCCTCAATTCAACCTTCAATCTCATCCGAAACCTAGATCTGAACTCAAATGAGCCACATCTTTGACGCAAAAACGAAAGAAAAAACGAAAAGGAGAAAAAGAGAGGGGGGGGGGGG
>OVAP01001287.1:0-14007 GCA_900406295.1 Aurinia saxatilis | reverse complement strand
AGGGGGGGGGGGGGGGGAGACCAGCGTGGTACTAAAAGAGGCATCACCACCGATCTCTTGTTTGTGAAGGTTGGCGGCGGAGGAAGGGGTAGAGAGAAATCAAATTTACTTCTTTTCTTCCTTTTTTTTTTTTTGTTAAAAAACCAAATTTACTTCTCCTGTTTTGTGTTTCCAAATTGTGACCCTTATGTTGTCTTGAACGTGAAAAACATAGGAATACGATCACCCTTAAATCATGGCCAATTTTTTTTTTTTTTAATGAATATTAAAGTCAGTGCCAAATATTTGAGTTATAGAGTTACACAGAAATGTCGAAAGAAGGAGAATTTGGGATAGAAAACAAAAGTGCCCCAACGGAAGAATCTCAATTTCGGAATAGAGTTCACCTTTTTCTCTCTCTAAATAAACACCATCGTCAACCCAATTCCCTTTTGTTTAAACAATCTGAAAATCGGTAATCGGTGGTTATTATTAGGAGTGGCACAAATCAAATACTTGAAAAAATTTAATATATGTGATCTGATTTGTTTTGAACAGATAATAAATTTTCCCTGATCCCAAACACACATTTACTATCCGAAGTTTCAGATATGCGATTCTTTTTTTTTCCCGTAAATATCCGATCAAATCCGATCCGTTTGGAAAAAAATATACATTATAACATAACTAATACATGATTTTAACATAAGTTTATATTTTACAAAATACTCCCAAATAAGTACAAAAAATTAATCCAATTGTTTAGATGATACTTCTACGGCCAAGCACACGGTAAACACACAAAAAATTTGATGTTGTAGGTGAGAATCTCCGTAGACTCCACATAACCATCATATCATGTCTAAGGCCAAAACACATGTACAAACATATACAAGTAAAAAAACTCATTCAAATAAAAAACAATACAAAAGAAACAATCGTAAAAATCAACTTAATGACAATACTTACTAACCACTTTTAAAACTAACAATTAATGATCGACGATGATAGAATTAGAAGACACCTCTCACGTTTTTTTGGAAAAGAGATATATTAGAACAAATAATGATAAGTAAAATTGATTGAAAGCTGGATATCATATATAGAAAAACATACTAGATTTAAGTTTAAGGATATCATCCATTGTCTCTTCTACCAAAAGATTTTGTTTCTCACGCTGAATCCAATCTTGAGTCCATATGAGAGATTCAACCAGACTTGGATTGAGTGACCTACGAAAAGAATCAAGCATACGATCTCATGCACTAAAAGCACATTCTCATGCCATTAAAAAAAATTATCTTATATTTTTTCCATGTCGTTTTCCACCAATATAAAATCTCAAAATCCTCATCCTCTTCATGTTCACAATCATCAGTTAGATACTTTTCGAGTTTTGATTCAGGTGTCGCATGTCCTTTACTTTCCTTGTGTGTCTTGTATATCGAAGTCATCCAAGAACCAATCTTCCCAATCTTTTGAACACAAACTTCATATGTGTTGTCATCTCTTTTAGTAGTATAAGACACTGAAATTCGGTGCATGATAGTTTTATAGTGGTCAAACATCTTCTCTAGCGCAACATTAATCTTTGACAACAAGTTTGAAACATCTTTTACTGAATAAATTTCACTAATCAACCAATTAACCCACTACATTTTGTACATATGATCAAGTGTGGGAGCAACAAAGATAATCATGTTCATATTGTCAAAGTTTCCCCAATACTTGTCAAAATTTTCCCTCATCATCACATACATATCTCTAATATATTTAGCATCATCCATACCCATCGTAATTATAAGTAAAGACAACCAAAGATCTTTCATGCAAACATTTTCTGTTATGTAAAGAGATCATGAAATCTTCAAAATTGTCTCATAAAATTATTGCAAAAATGGAAGAAGACTCTCAACATAAGACCAATCAACATCATTTGGTAAAATTCTAGCCATTTCAACTCTATAAGTTTGTCTTTTAATTCCAGTAAATCAAAAGTTTTTCTTACCTTAATAGCATAATTCAACATCAGAAAGTTCGAGTTCCATTTGGTTTCCACATCCAAGCAACAATTAGTAGGAAGCTTCAATTGTTCCAAACATTCCTTAAATTTCAACAACCTACTTGGAGAAGACTTTACATAACGAATAGCCAAACGAATCCTAGAAACTGAATCTTCCACGTCTTTCAAGCCTTCTTTAACAACAAGACTTAATATATGAGTACCACAACACATATGAAGAAACTTCTTATCTAACACACAACCTGATCTTGATCTGAGATTTTGTCGCATGTAACGCACCCAAATCACTTGAACTTGCATTATCAACTGTAATAGAGAAAAGTTTGTCAATTCCCCAAAACAGCAAACACGTTTCAACTTTTCTCCCAATCATTTTACCAGAATGACTTGGAACCGGACATAAGCTAAGAGTCTTCTAGTATACTTTTCACTCAAACTCTATGGAATGAGCAGTCAAACACATGTAATTCAGATTTTAACAAGAAGACCATGTGTTTGTAGTGAGACTAACACTTTCAGAAAATTGTTGAAACCATTCCTCAACCGTTCTCTTCCCTCCTTAAACAATACTACGCAATCTCTCGTCACTGTTCTACGTGAAGGAATAATAAACCTTGGTTGCATCATTCTAACGAACTCATGAAACCCTCCGTTCATCTTTTATAATCATCCTAATCAAAGCATAACGACAATCTTCTTTATTACAAGTATGAAAAGAAGGAACACCATCTATGCCAATCCCATCCCCTTTGTTTCAAAACAAGGTTGATTGTTTCACCTGTTTTCCATTGTTATTATCCCCCTCATTAGCCATCCCCTCTTTCATAACATGTTGCTTGCATCTTTTAGATGATTGAGCATTGAGGTAGTGGTTGGAATGCCTTTAGATTTACTTGAGATAGGTGTGGAACGATGAATACACACAACTTTAAGTCATGATTTCATCTTCAAAAAATGAGGTCACGCATTCGATCTGGAATTGTTTGGCTTCTCCTTAGGCTCATCCACACCTACGGGTTCAGTTACAGGAGCATTTCCTAATGGAACATGCTCTAGATTTTCATGAGGCATCATCTACAAAGAAATAACAACATAAGAAAGCCTAAATGATAAAAAAAAAAAACAAAACCAGAAAACACAAACCCTTCTTAAATAAAAACAATAAAATCAAGAACAATAGTTGTTAATTATAGACCACACACACAACCATATATATATATATATATGTATGTAATCTGTATTGTTACTTGATGTGTAGCTAAAGATGAATAAAGGGAGATTCACAAGTAACCATGACTAATTGTATTATACAAACTTAATTAAATAAAAGGTGCTAAAACGACATCTCTGTTTCTTTTCTAATTTAATTACGGTCTTGTGGTGTGTTCACATATTCGTTAAAGCCATTGTTTGTGATATAACGCTTAGACAAGAACTTACTTGACCAAAGAAAGTAGAATTTGCTGCTATTTCTATTAAGGATGATAACAAAACACTTAAGGGATTATATATAGTTTTATATGGTATGATGGCGAGTGGAGATTGATGTCGAATTATGAAATAGATCGAGTAATCGAGTGGTGAAAGATGAGACTTTCAAAATTTTCACCTCTGTATCGTAATCCTCGCGAGAACAAAATTTCTCTGCCGACAAAAGAAAACAAAGTTCTCTTAATCTCTCACGTTGGGAAAACTTATAAAAGAGCTTTTTATGTTTTTATGTTTGTGTGTGTGTGTGTGTTTTACGCTCGAATATGTGGGCTTAGTTCCCTTAACCATATATTTACAAAATCAACAT
Source organism: Aurinia saxatilis (assembly GCA_900406295.1). Classification (NCBI taxonomy): domain Eukaryota; kingdom Viridiplantae; phylum Streptophyta; class Magnoliopsida; order Brassicales; family Brassicaceae; genus Aurinia; species Aurinia saxatilis. Next base: position 10,207 of record OVAP01001287.1, on the reverse strand, counting down.
CAACCCTTTTTGGTTTAAACTAAATTATGGTTTTTTCAATAGTCTAAATAATGAATTTAAAACTAGTTATAAATTCAATAAAACAAAACAAAATTATATTCCTTTATATATCTTTGTATATGTAATTATCCGAGTTATATGCATATAAATAACGGATCAAATCAGATATTTGATCTTTTAAAAAGAAATATGTATTTGATATTTTTTTAATACTAGATTTCCTATTTGATTTGTATTTGACCTTTTATAAAATTTGCATTTTTCAAAAAAAAAAAAATTTGAAATGAATCTGATTTAACGGATATTTTTCCCACCTTTAGTTACCACATCACTGACGTCGGTCTTCCCCTTCCTCTCTCCCTACAAGACATTGGGATAGATTTTCAGTCAAAGATCTCAGGGAACTTAGCTACTTCCTTGGGAAAATTCAATCGAAACTCTCATGGCCTTCATCTCATACATCACAAATATATCTGATATCTTTTAGCCAAACAAAATATGCAGACGTGTAAAATTGTTACCTCTCCTACGGCATCATTGCCCAAGCTCTCCATCACGTCTGGCCATCCACTTCCTGAGAGTTGGGCGATGATGCCGTCGGAGAGGTAACAAGTTTACATGTCTGCATATTTTTGTTTGGCTTGAAGATCTCAGATATATTTGTGATGTATGAGATGAAGGCCAAGAGAGTTTCGATTAACTTCAATCCCAAGGAAGTAGTTAAGTTCCTCAAGATCTTTGACTGAAAATCTATCACACGAGGTTGCGAATATTGGTGTTGATGAGTGTGGTGTTATTGCCACTGACGACGATGTCGTCAACATAGAGATTGACATAAACCGATCGCATCCATGGTTGTATATGAATAGAGATGTGTCAATGTGAGAGCTGATAAAGCCAACCGAGAGAATGACGTTCTTAAGTTCCTGGTACCAAACGCGGGCAGCTTGTTTCAAACCGTACAATGCTTTCGTGAGGCGATAGACATAGTCGGTCGTTCGGGATCGATAAAACCAGGCAGTTGAGCAACATTACCTCCTCATCAAGAGTCCCTTAGAGAAATGCATTGTTGACATCTAGTTGGTGAATGGACCAAGATCGAGATACATCCACACCGAGCTCAATACGGAGAGTCGTTGACTTGGTCACATGACTAAAAGTCTCGAGGTAGTCAATTTCATGACATTGATATAATCCTTTTACGACTAGACGTGCTTTGTATTTGTCGATAGAACCATAAACTTTCTCTTTGATTGTGAAGACCCAATGAAAACCTATGAGATTTTGAGATGGGTGTGGTGGGACAAGATCCCATGTACTATTTTGAAGTTGTGCATTGAATTCTTCAGTCATAGGTGGGCGTCAATTCGAGTCTCGTAAGGCTTGAGTGGCTGTGGTCGGGATCAGCGGTTTGGAAGAGGTAACAGTATCCCATGTACTATTTTGAAGCTGTGCGTTGAATTCTTCAGTCATAGGTGGGCGCCAATTCGAGTCTCGTAAGGCTTGAGTGGTTGTGGTTGGGATCAGCGGTTTGGAAGAGGTAACAATGATGAGGGATGTTTTCTTGATGGGTTTGGCAATGTTATGTTCAAACCGTGTGGTCTTTGTGGGAGTTCGTTCATGGGTAAATATATGGTGGGAGGTGGTGGTGTAATATAATATTGAGGCAAAGGTTTATAACGATGGATTGATGGGAAGCAACAAGCTGGCGATGGCTCTCTCTTATTTTTAATGGATGGCTGCGGGGATAGATTTGATGGCTTCTTGATATATCCATGATTTTGGTATCTCCTAGAGGTGTTTTGGAAATTTGAGCTTGATTTACATTAATTATTTTGTTGATTAGCTATGAATATGAATCCAATTTTCATGTCTGCATCATGGTGGGTGATTGATGCAGCGCGCATCTCAAGTTTTTCTTTTGTGCTTTGGTTTTAGTTCACAGATATTTTCCTTTTCATACTTATCTTTTGCAATTGCTTTCCTTTTACTAGATTCATTAGGGTTTATCTCTACCTTATATAAACTATCGATCCTTGGGTTTGTGAGGATACGCTTATTTTGATTAATAATAAGAAGCTTTTTGGTTATCTTTCTTCTCCCTTGTTCCGGCTAGAACTCACGTTCTCAACGCAACAAGAAGGCATTGTTTCTTAGGTATTCTTACCCTAAATAAGAACTTTGCGTTATGAGTTTGATCTTTACATCAGTTAGTATCAGAGCCCAGCAAGTTTTAATTTCTCAATTAAAACTCTGTCCAGAATTTTTGTGTCTCGATGGTTCCTCGTAAGACTGCTCTTGAAGAACAACGCGAAGAATTGATGCGGACGTTGGAGACTTTTACTGCGAACCTGCAAGAGGCGTTACTTACAGTCGTGCACACAGCCTTGACAACTGTCTTACAAAATCAGCAGGGCCAGCAATGTGACGATCATGAGTTTCGGAACCCTCACAACGACGATGAAGCTTTTGATGATGACAATGATGAGGAAAAGATGGTTGACAATATCTTTAAAGCTCCTATTCGTGAACAGAGGGGTCCTTATCCTAGGCGCATTGACGACCGCCGTGTTATTCGACACAATGAGCACCAACCCAGACAACTTGCTCGATGGGAATCGGGATTTAAGTTAGACATACCTGAGTTCGCATGTTCTCTTAACCCAGAAGACTTCATTGATTGGCTTCATATGGTGGAAGAAATCCTTGAATTTAAACAAGTACCTGATGAGATGCGTGTTTTTTTGTGGCCACAGGTTTAAGGGTCGTGCGATGGCTTGGTGGCAGTCCCTTAAGGAGACGCGTTGTCGTTCGGGCAAGGATCGGATCGTGTCTTATGAACGAATGAAGAAACATATGAGACACAGTTTTCTTCCTTACAACTATGAGAGGTCTTTGTATAACAAACTACAAAATCTTCGACAAAAATCTTGCTCTGTTGACGACTATGCAACGGATTTCTTTCAAATGATCTCTCGCACGACAATTATAAAAACAGAGGATCAGCTGGTTTCGAGGTTTATAGGTGGACTTCGTCAACAACTACAGGTTGCTCTGCAATAATTCAACCCCGCATCTGTTTCAGAGGCTCACCAACGGGCCTTGGCCATGGAAAGTCAGATGCGTTCCTCGTAGCCTTCATCCTCGTCTCGTGCTCGCTTGCCACAACAGTTAGGAAGTGGTCCTAGTTCTTCCGCCGAGATCCCATAAAAAAACAGGTGATCCGCGTGCTTCGATGACAGACCCGAGCAAACCGGCTGAGACGATTGCTAATTCCCGACCAGCCCGAACAGGGGCTTTGAGATGCTTCAGTTGTGGAGAGAATGGACATCGCCAAACGGCCTATCCTAATCAAGCTCATCGCGGTGTACTTGCACAAGATACTCCCGAGTACGATGAGTAACCACAATTTGATGAGTACCTCTCGGACAACGATGGTGATGTCAGTCCTGGTGATGTTGGTACTTGCCTGGTGGTACGCCATAGTTATCTCGCTCCTCGTTGTTTGACAGAGTCATGGTTGAGGATGTCTCTGTTTCGTTCCACGTGCACGATCAAGGAGAAAATTTTCAAAGTTATTGTGGATTCTGGCAGCTGTGCCAATGTGATCGCGGAGCAAGCTGTGCGTAAATTGGGTCTTAAGGCCGAATCCCACCCATCACCTTATCAGCTGGCGTGGCTTAATCATGGTGTTGAAATTTGTGTCTCGACACAGGTTGTGGTAAATTTTTCTATTGGTTCATACCGTGACGAAGTTCGTTGTGATATTGTACCCATGGATGCTTGTCATCTTCTCTTGGGTCGGCCGTGGTAGTACGACCGTGATGCGGTGCATAAGGGTCGTGAAAATACTTATAGTTTCATGTTTGGAGATAGGATGATTACTCTGCTTCCCACAAAAGAGGGACATGTGACTCCACCGATGGCTCCTCTCAAGTGTTTAAGTAGTAAGGAGTCTAGCGTTTCTCAGTCTCTGTTAGTGTTACCCAAAGCAGCTTTTGAGAAAGATTTAGAAGACGTTGATATTGTATGGGCTTTGGTGTCCTCCCCTGCGTCCTCTTCTCTGTTCGTCACTATACCCGCTGTTTTCACCGACATTCTCGCGGAGTTTGTAGATGTTTTACCTGACGATTTACCGCTAGGGTTGCCACCCCTACGAGATATTCAGCATCACATTGATTTAGTTCCTAATTCGGTGCTCCCAAATTGTCTTCATTATCGAATGAGCTTCGTCGACAAGTGGAGGATCTCCTTTGGAATGGACATGTGCGGGAAAGCCCCAGTCCGACCGATGTACCCGCGTTGTTGATTCCAAAGAAGGATAACTCATGGCGAATGTGCGTTGATAGTCATGCTATCAACAAAATTACGGTGCGTTATCGGTTTCCCATTCCTCGTCTTGATGATCTTTTGGACCAGATTGGTAGTGCTAAGGTTTTTACCAAGCTTGATTTAAAAAGTGGGCACCACCAAATTCGTATTCGTCCTAGTGATGAATGGAAGACAGTAATTAAGACACGGGAAGGCCTTTTTGAGTGGATGGTCATGCCGTTCGGTTTATCAAATGCTCCAAGTACGTTTATGTGTGTCATGAACCAAGCATTGCGACCGTTTATTGGTAAGTTCGTTGTCATTTACTTTGATGATATTTTAATTTTTAGTTCGGATTTAACTAGCCATTTGGAGCATCTGCGAGACGTACTGGCCGTTCTTCGACGTGCTCAATTTTTTGTTGCTCGACAAAAATGTATCTTTGGTGTGTCCCAAGTGCTTTTCTTGGGTTATATAATTTCGGACCAGGGACTGTAAGTTGATCCCGGTAAGGTCGAGGCCATCAAGTCTTGGCCGACGCCTCGTTCTATCACGGAGGTTCGAAGTTTTCATGGTCTTGCATCGTTTTATTGGAGGTTTATCTCTCACTTTAGTGATATCACGGCGTCATTAACAAATTGCATGAGGGGGTCAACGTTTGCTTGGACACCTGCGGCCGATAAAGCTTTTGAGATTATCAAACTTAAGCTTGTTTCAGCGCCGATATTAGCCCTTCTGGATTTTTCTCATGTCTTTAAGTTGCATTGCAATGCTTGCAAGTTGGCATTGGTGCGGTTTTAAGTCAACATGGGCACCCGATAGCCTTTTTCAGCGAGAAGATCTCTGGTTCTCGAGGCTGTTATAGTACATACGACGTGAAGTTCTACGCGATTGTTCAAGCCATCAGACATTAGCGTCATTATCTGTTTCATCAAGAGTTTATTCTTTATACGGATCATGATGCTATAAAGTATTTGGGTAATCGAGAGAAAATTTCATCTCGTCATGCTTCGTGGATTGCCTTTTTTGCAGCAGTTTACATTCGTCATCAAACACCAGTCTGGCCGATTGAATAAAGTCGTTGATGCCTTGAGTAGGCGACACTCTCTTCTTGCTTCTATGCATGTTTCGGTCCCTGGATTTTCTGTTTTTGCCGAGTTGTACCCGCATGATCCTTTCTTTTGTTCCATTTGTTCTGACTTACAGGCCGGACTCTTACATGAAGGTTTTATCTTTCGTGATACTAGGTTGTGCGTACCCGAGTGTGGCATGCGCTTGAAAATCATTGTCGAGTTGCGTACTGAGGGTCACATTGGACGTGATCGGACAATCCATTTGGTCGCCGTAATGACCCTCATAAGTGATCGGGAACAAGTCAAGTGATCGAGACAGAATAACCGAGACTTTATAGGTGGAAGCACGATGTGGCAGAAGCACGACGTTTAAAGAAGCACAAGGTGGCGAGGTGTTATTTCGGAATTGACGTTTTTGGAGGAATATAAAAATTTGTGGAAGCTCGACGTTTTGCGGAAATTTGACGTTTTAATGAAGCACGATTTTTTTAAGCACGACGGGATTAATGGAAGCATGAGGTGTTGTGGATAAACATCAGCAAGTACGACAAATCTTTAAACACGACACATTGAATCACAACAAGTCTTCAAGCACGACAAATCAGAAGCACGACACATCCAGAAGCACGATAAATGCAAAAGCACGAGGTATCGCGACCGTGTGAACGACTCATCGGAAGCTGCTGGCCAAAACTTTTCCTATATAAACCCCTCAAGCTGGTCTTAGTTATTCACCATGAACCTTAGGAAACCCTAGGGAACCTCCGGTAAAACTGTAGTAAAAACCGTAGTCCGCTTTTCGGGAACCATCGAGTAGGAGCGGGATCTGGTAGAGAGAAAGTGAGGTTCTTTAGTATTTAAGTTCTTAGAGTAAACCCTTTAGCATTTCTTGAGTGCTAAGAAAAGTATGTTTCTTCGGTGTGAAGAAAGGTACGTTTCTTCATTGTTAAGAAAGGTAAAAAACTAACCGAAACCCTGTCTGTTTCAAAGGAAGAAAGCTTCCTTAGCTCGAGGAGTCGTGAGCAACCTAGGTCCGGTCTAGATCTTAAGTTTGAATCCAAGTTCATTTAGTTAAGGTGAGTGCGGTGATGTTTGCGCATATCGCGAGAGAGGATAAGCGAATGCGGTTGCTTGTTTAATTATTGTTATTGCTTGTGTGTTTTTATTGCTTGGGTGTGGTTGATTGTTGCATTTAGATAGTGATAAGTACGACATGATTATTTGTGAGGGATTCACGTGATAAGGGTATCTGTGAAACACGATGATCATGTGGGAAATTGTTTAGGCAGCAGTTTGACACTTCCGCAGCGTGAACCATCGTCTGCCGGGTAGCTCCTGAGGGCAATGGCGTTGCAAGTTGTGGGTCAACTAGTTTTAGCCTTTGTGGTTAAGGTTGGTTGATGCCGGTAAGCAATGAGGGAAGTGATCAAATAGGCTGATATATTATTGTTTATGAACGGTTTGATACTTTCGCAGCGTGAACCATTGGTTTTCGGGTAGCTCCCGAGGGCAATGGCGTTGCAAGTTGTGGGTCAACTAGTTTTAGACTTTGTGGTTAAGGCTGGTTGATGCTCGTAAGCAATGAGGGAAGTATCAAATGTGTTGGTAGATGGGCCCTAGGATTAGGCAGTTGTGTGTTGCATTGCATTTTAGGATTTACTGTTTTAGGTGCATATTGTGTGACATTGCGTGTTGCTTGTTATTTTGGGTTTGGGTTGGGAACTAACCATGCAGGTTTATGAGAGCCGTAACTCACTGAGTAAACTAGTTACTCACCCCTCAACAACCCCCATTTCCTTGCAGGGAACCAGTAGAGGAACCGCTAGAAGCATACAGAACGTTAGGACAACTGGATGTAGGTTTTATGTCTTTTGTAAAACTATGTTTATATTCGGTTATAACGTCGTTTTGGCACTAGGCCTTGTCCAAACTCGTGTCAGAATGATTTCTGGTTTCTTATAAATAAAAGTATGTTTTGCGAAATGTTGTGGATGTTAAACTGATATTAGTCTTGTCCGGACTAACACAACTCGAGATCGCGGAACGGGTTGCAAAGCCTTAGGTCGTGGTCGAGAGGTAAAGATACCCTCAGACGGATTGATTATTGAAACTAGATTCATTCTAATAACCTTATGGATCTGTCTAGGGCCATCTACGTAGCGCTTCCGGTCACCTTAGGTGAACGGGGGTGTTACCGTCGCTGCCTCTTATTTTTTGCCAACTTTGCGGCGTGATGTCGACCGGTTTGTTGAGCGATTCAGCTTTCCAAGGGTCATGCTACCAAATAGTGGACTCTACATGCCGCTCCCCATTCCTACTCAACCTTGGATGAATATTAGCATGGATTTTGTGTTGGGTCTTCCTCGAACTCAGCGAGGGAATGACTCTATTTTTGTGATCGGTGACAGATTTTCCAAAATGGCACATTTCGTTCCGTGTCGGAAGACAACGGATGCAGTTCAGGTGGCTCAATTATTTTTCCGTGAAATTTATTGTATTCATGGCATGCCTCTATCTGTTGTTTCGGACCGTGATTCTCGCTTTTTGAGTTATTTTTGGCGATCGTTGTGGAGACTTCTTCGTACTAGCTTGGATATGAGTTCCGCATACCATCCCCAATCAGATGGACAAACAGAGGTCAGTAATTGTTAATTGGGAGACATGCTGCATTGTTTAGTGGGCGAAAATATCAAAACATGGGACAACATTTTGTGTAAAGCAGAGTTGGCTCACAATCATGCGGTAAATCGAAGCACGTCTTTCAATCCATTTCACATTGTCTATGGGTTGGTACCTCATGGTCCTATTGATCTTGTTGTGCCTCCCGATGCTACCCGTGACCATGGACAGACTGTTGATTTCGTTGCTGATCTCGCTTTCGTACATTCACAAGTTCACGACAATTTGCAAGTCTCTTCGGCCAAGTATTAATCTGTTGCGTATCGTCATCTTAGAGATGTCCAATTTCAAGTGGGTAATAAGGTATGGGCAGTTTTAACTAAAGATAGGTTCCCTTCATGTGAGTATCATAAACTCAAAGCTCGGAAGATTGGTCAATTATCCATCATTGAGAAGATCAATGCGAATGCTTACAGAGTCGAGTTGCCTAGCCACATTCGTTCCTCTGATGTTTTTAACGTGAAGCACTTGAGTCCATATGTTGCACACCATGATATTGCAGATTCGGGGTCGAATCTTTCCAACCCCGAGTGACCTGATGCAACGTGCATCTCAAGTTTTCCTTTTGTGCTTTGGTTTTGGTTTATATACATTTTCCTTTTCATATTTATCTTTTGCGATTGCTTTCCTTTTACTAGATTCATTAGGGTTTATCTACACCCTATATAAACTATCGATCCTTGGGTTTATGAGGATACGCTTATTTTGATTAATAATAATAAGTTTTTTTGGCTATCTTTCTTCTCCCTTGTTCCGGCTAGAACTCACATTCTCAACGCAACAAGAAGGCATTTTTTTAAAGGTATTCTTAGACTAAATAAGAACTTTGCGTTATCAGTTTGATCTTTACATCTGTGATGGTCAGGGATCGGAGGTGGTAGTAGGGGTTGTTGTGAAGACGATAAACAGGGATTTGTGTGTGTGTTGGGCTGATATATGTTGGGCTAGGTTGGTTGTGTGGCCTCTTTCTATGGGAGGAGAAGTTTGGTTTAGTGGGCAAGTTTGGTTTGTTGGGCCGTATTGATTTATTGCGCCATTTTGGTTTGATATGAGGGGAGTGGTTTGTGATAGAGGTGTTGGCGAAGAAGATTCATGATCTACCTCCAACACATTAGAATCAAGATTTACCGTCGATGAGGATCTTGGAGCAGAGACCGGTGGCACGTGAAGAACCTCGTGGGGAACCCCAAGCACCGACGTAGGGACGAATGGCACATCGATTTCAGGCGATGGTGAGGAAGAGACATTTAAGTTAGTTTGGAGAATGTTATGGAAGGGAATGATCGCCTCTTCAAATTTGACATGGCCAGAAGTGAAGACACGACCCATGACTGGCTCTGGACAGAGATATGCACTTTGTGGGAGTGAGTATCTTAAAAGACGCATGGAGCTGAGTGGTCGTGTAGTTTGTGAGTCGCGTAAGGATGGAGCCCTGAAATCGGTACCAAAGAGTCTTTGAAATGAGGAGGAGTTGGCAAGGACATGTGTACAGAGGCGATTAATGAGACACCGCCGTTGCAAACGTAAATGGAAAATAGGACTTGGGAACCGCGGCATGACTGAGGAGAGTAAGTTCAGTGTAAAAAATGTGTCGTTGTTTGCATTCGAAGTTACCATTATGCTCTAGTATGTGAGGTGGGCTCGTTAGATGTGGTATACCACTTAAAGCAAGAACTGTGAAGCGCGATGTATTCTCCGCCATTGTCGGAATATAGAACTTGAATCTTGACTTTGTCGATTTTCCACCAAAGACTTGAAAGTGATGAAGATGTCCTTGACGTGTGATTTTGGTTTAATTGGATACATCCAAGTGTATCCAGTATAACGATCTACAAAGACAATATAATACTTGAATTCATCGATGGAAGTCAAAGGGGAGGAGGAAGCATCAGAGAAAATAATTTTCAATTGATGAGTAGAAGATAGTATTGTCAGTTGGGCCCGCGGCCCGCGGGTATGGCCCGTTTAGGGTGTCTGCGGGGCGGGTTTGGGCCGGCTTTTTCAGGCCCGTTTGGAAGCAGGCGTCGCGGGCCGGACCGCGAAGATCCGCGGATGTAGATGGGCCTGTCCGCAAATGGACCGCGGGCTTGGGTGGTGACCCGCAATTACATGCATATGCTGTTACTTATATATCATATATATGT
>OVAP01001286.1:0-24976 GCA_900406295.1 Aurinia saxatilis | reverse complement strand
TCGATGTCGTCTCTTCTTTGGTGTAAAAAGGATGTTGGCCTTATTCGTCATGGACGTGGTCGAATCTTTCCATTCTGGGGAAAGGTCACTTTCGTCGGTCGTCGAGGTTGGCAGAAGGTATGGGCGTCGATTCAGGGTCCACGCCTCGTTCCGCGAGCTGTCATTGAGAGGTCTTTGTCATTGGCTCTGTAATCGAAAGATTGTCAGTAGTGACGAGGTCGACGTCCCTGGGCTTTGAATTAGTTCTTCTGTTATTTCGGACTTGGGCCTCAATCAATTGAGTTTCTCTTAAGTTGGTGGGCCGTGCACGGCCCGTATCCAACAATATCCCCCCCCCCCGGAGGCTTCGCAGCGAGGCGCGTGAAGCGTGGCAGGGGAAGAGATGTTTTGTTGTCGGGATTGATTTGAAAGGTTCCCACGTGTTGGTGATGTGGCGTGATGTCATTGGTTGGCGTCGAGGCGTGGGTAGAGATCGAAGCGTCGCCTAGATAGAGCAATAATTGCCCTATTTTTATTTTGTTTTATATTCCTGGAGATCGAAGCGTCGCTAGAGGGATGTAATAATTACCCTAGTTTTATTTTCCTTTATATACCTCGATCTTTCTCTGAGTTCCTCACTTTGCTTTCAGAGGATTTCGTAAAAGGTGCGTACTCGACCTCTCTCTCTATCTCTTCTCATAATCTTGCTGTATTAGTTATGTCGACGACAATGTTAGAGCGTCTTAGGGCTGAGAAAGCCGCGGCCCCGGTTGTGGGGTCATCGTCCTCTGAATCGTCGAGTAGCTCTGGTTGCTCGGATTCGGGGGACGGGGGGACGGGGTCATCGTCCAGTACATCTTCGAGTTGCGAGTTGGCAAGACGCAGTGGCTCTCGTCTTGTGATCGACGTTCTTAGGCTGAGGGATGAGGATCTGTTCGATAGTTGGGAATCGGCGCGGGCCCCGACTGACGTCGACGTTTCTTCCGTGGTCGATCTAGGGGGTAACGATCGTTCTGCGACGGCTGTGTCATCTGGTGGTGCGCCGAAACGGGCGTGTGGTTTGCAGAGTCGACCACTAGATGGTTGTCCTACACAATCGACAGAGAATTCCATTCGGTCAACCTTTCGGAAGTGCGGCATTTCTTCCGAGGTGTCGTTCGTCGTTCCGACTCCCGAGGATCGTCCTTGGTCGTGTCCGCCGGGCCACGTTTTTCTGTATGAGTCGTACTTCGCTTGGTGTCGACTGCAATTTCCTTTGCCTAGACTCCTTGTCGAGTATTGCAACGCGCGTGGTCTCGCGATCTCCCAATTAACGGAGAACTCGATGCGTAACTTCGTAGCGGTTATTACGTTCGGCGTTGAGGCAGGCATCGATGTTAGTCGTGCCTTGTTCGAAGAGATGACTGCGATCAAGTCGAACCCTAGGTCGCCGAGAACGGTGTATGTAAATATGAAATCTGAATACAACGTTGTGCCTGGGAAGTCGAAGCATGTTAATAACTGGCAGGGCAAATATTTTTTTGTTTTACTAGACCATCAGACTTTGTCCGATCCGGACTTAGTCCCTCAAACGAATTGGGGAGATAGCTATGGTAGGCCGTCGAGGCCTTTGTTTGACTATTGTGTCTGGTCGCGCCTTTTAATTTTCTTTCTTTTGTATTCGCAGCTCCACATTAGGCCACTGCTGCATCTTCTGCGACCTTTGCTGCTGACGTCGATAAGATCAGGGCTATTCCTGATAGAAGGTGGAGAGCGATCACGGAGGTCAGAATCGTAGAAGCGTCGATTGCTCTGAACACTGGTAGAGTCCTGTAATTATCTAACAATTGCGTGTTCGCTGTCGATTTTCTAACGCAGGATCGACGTCTTTCTGCAGTGAGATCTGAGATGGCACCGCTGAAGAAGCTTCCAAGTTTGGCCGATTCTCTTAGGAGTAGCGGTCTGACTCCGTTAGAGTCTCAGGAGAGACTCGGGGATGGTGCCCCCAAGGCACTAGTGGAAAAGGCGGGCGAACCTTCGGGGTGCGCCCGTATAAACTTCATCGCCGAGCCGTTGGTGGACACGGCCCCAAAGAAACACGGGAAGAATCTCGTGCCGCCCGGTGTAAAAAAAAAAATGGGTTTCGAAGCCGGCGGCGCCGGTCGACCCCATTTTGAAGGATGCCCAGACGGCTCAGGCCGCTCATGTGGCGAAGCAGGCCAAACTGCATGAGAAGTCATCGAGGGTGGCAAGGTCGCCCTCTGTGAACCCCTCGAGGGCTCCTCGCCGTTCTGCGGACGGTGGTCCAGTCCAAGTGCGACAGAATCGACAGTCTGTCGCGGAGAAAAGGGGGAACCCCAGGAGGGACGATGCTGAACGTCGTCCTGAAAATCGCGGACAGAAGCGTTCGCGTGCAGAAGTGGAGCCGTCACCGCGTCCGGGGAGTCAATCCGGCCGTGTGGCGCGCCACGAGTAGGAGCGTCGACCGTTATCGAGGGGAAGGTCGACGCCAATCCGTTCGCGATATCCTTCGAGTACGACGGTGAGACGCCCATCACTGAATCGCCGGCGGACTGTGCGCGGTTGGTGGTGTCGATGGTGCTATGGGTTGCTTTGCTGATCTTATCTGTCATGATCGACCTGCTTCTGAGTATAAGAAATTCCTAAATCTCCCCTCCTTCTAGCGCCAATTGATGTAACTGAGTACGTCACAAAGAATAGAATGGTTCGGGAATTTCTTGTGAATTAAGCGAAGGTCGATCAAGAGATCTTTTGTATTGATGAGTACGTCGATGCCTAAGTAGGTCGATGTCTTACAAGTGTAATCAGTATTTTAGTGCGCCTCCCCCCTTTTCTTATGCCTTTCTACATTTATTTATAGCGGTGGGAAAACTAGGGTTCTGCTCGGACGTCTCTATCGAGCGGGTCGATCGATGTCGTCTCTTCTTTGGTGTAAAAAGGATGTTGGCCTTATTCGTCATAGACGTGGTCGAATCTTTCCATTCTGGGGAAATGTCACTTTCGTCGGTCGTCGAGGTTGGCAGAAGGTATGTGCGTCGATTCAGGGTCCACGCCTCGTTCCACGAGCTGTCATTGAGAGGTCTTTGTCATTGGCTCTGTAATCGACGTACTGTCGGTAGTGACGAGGTCGACGTCCATGGGCTTTGAATTAGTTCTTCTGTTATTTCAGACTTAAGCCTCAATTAATTGGGTTTCTCTTAAGTTAGTGGGCCATGCGCAGCCCGTATCCAACAGGTTCCTACTCAACTTAGACGACGACTCACAAACTTTGACAATGATTCTATCACTTTCAAGGCAGAGTCAAGTTTAGTTCTTCAATCTAAGAAGCCGTGAGACGACCACGTTACATAATTCCTGGTTTCAAACCTATATATGTCTTTATAGTGACGCAAGACGTAGTGTTATCTTTTCGAAAGAAAAAAAAACGTAGTGTTCCTCACAATATTGCATTTCACTCGTCCCATTTTCTCTCAATGATTGTTTTGTATCGCCTAGTCTTCTGTTAGAAATTTCTAAGAATTTTGTGTGGTAATTGTTACAAGAGAATACGTATATTCATTTCTTTAGTACAAGCATACAGATTCTAATTGTATAAAAATGCATATACCTTTTTTGTTTACTTAAGTCATCATCATCAATGGAGAAGATTGATCGGAAAACAGCAATTTCACCAAATGCAAGCAATGCGAAACAACAGAAATCTTCCCAACGCTCCAGTAGTCGTCAAAAGAAACAAGATTTGACGTGGAAATATGTGAGTGAAACTACTGATTCGAGAGGGAAGAAAGTTATAGCTTGTGATTTCTGTGGTAAGGAATATGTGGGAAGTGAAATCAATAGAATGAAACATCACTTGGCTGGATTGAAAGGAAATAGAAGTGCTTGCCAAAAGGTTTCTTCAGATGTTCAACATTCGATCAGAGAATCGTTGCAAGAAAACGAGGAGAAAACAATCTACTGTAANAAAATTCGTACAAAGAATCGTTACAAAAAAAAGAGGAAAAAAAAATCTACTGTAAAAAAAAAAAAAAAAAAAAAAAACGTATACTAGGAAAAGATTAATGGTACGGCAGACACCACTCAGGGAACAAACATTCAAGAAACAAGTTTGTCTGATCAATGAAATGTTTGCACTTGAAAAGAAAGAATTGAAGATTTAGAAAGTTGTACAACACTTTTGTGGTCAATATACAAAAGTAAAAGAAGTTGTTCTTTTTGGGAAGCCAATGAAACAAAAGTCTTTTGGTACAAATGAACAGAGAGGAGAGTTTTTCGTCTCTTTAAAGTTGATTAGACACACACACTCTCTCTCGCAGAGACCAACAACGTCAGTGGAAATGGCAGAAGAGGCGAAGCGACACATTGATCGGATTCGGAGGACTAAGTTTTCCATCGGGGGAGCAGATAATCCTTTGACGGAGGATCTTCAGCAGGCCGTCAAGAATCTCTCCGCTGAGCTCTACGCCAAGGATGTTCAGTTTTAAGAATTATGTGCCTGCTTTTTAAGTAACAGCAGTACAGAATTGATTGCTTGCTGTTTTTGGTTTACATTATTAAATTCGCTAATGCTTGCAATCTTTGGACTTTGGTTGACAGAATGCCGAGGATAACGAGTACCCGGAAGGTGTGGATCCATCTCTGGAGATTGTCATCACATCCGAGGACATCATCACAGCCACTGGAGCTCTGGCCACTCTTGTTATATTTAACAATGAGAAGGGTTTCTCTGAGAATAACATTTGGAGAGCGACTTGGCCTTGGAAAGAGCTCTCCTGGTATCTACGCCTTTCTTCCAACTGGGATGGTAACCAACTTTTCCTTTATCATGCAAGCTGATTTCATCCTAGCATCGTCAAGAGAAACTATACTCCCGTTTGTGAATGCATTCACCTCCATCGTGAAGAAGAATGATGCTCCCGTTTCTAGCTTGGTGCCTGCTTTTAGGTTCCTGCCTGTAGAAATCTTCTTACGCAAAGCTGAATGTCGTCCGAAAAAATTGTGGTTTGTGCAGAGGAAATTGTGCCAAGTGTATCGCACATAGGGCAGAAGTTCTTCCACAGGCCTTGCGAAGTCGGTCGTCTCATTCCTGCCTTTTGGGACATCTTGGATAAAGCGACAGAAGAAGGTGCAAGCTTACAGAATATATCATCACATGGAATGTACATTCTGGATCCTTCTTTTGATACAACAGAGAATGACAACGTGCTGGACTTCTTGGGCTTACAGAAAGTCAACAATGAGTGGTATGCAAAATTCATTCAGGGCTGCGATCTGGTGACAAGTGTATCTCATCCTATGTATGTGGAGGTTGTAGCCTTCGTAAGTGAGTATTGGGAGGCCATGTTTCAGAGCACGAACATGGTTAGAGTTCCGCTGATCAAGCATGTTGTCCACAAGGGTGTGTCTTCTCTTACCAGTTTGGATGAGTTCAGTCCACGGACACTGTGTTTATCCACAGATATGAACCAGCCATGGCTACTAGAGTGGAATGATGAGTTCAGATGCATGTCTAACTTTGTTTTCATGCCACAAAAAACCCAGACAGCTAATACGTGAATGGCTCAAAAAGCACGCCTAGCAACTCAAGCTCTTCCTTAAAGTTGAGGCTGTGATATACTTCAGCTTCGACGGAAGCTCTTTGTGAACTAGTTAATGCTCTGATGTTTCAAGACAAATAGTGGCTACAAAAGTCCTGGTGAATGTTTCATATCTGATCCGGAATGGAGTTGCCTCCTCTCTGTTTTTGGTTGCTTCCCTCTGATTGACGATGGTTTCTATGGAAAGAAAATACTTTCCTACGAAGAGGAGCTGAAGCAGATTGGAGTAGTGGTTCAGTTTGAAGAAGCAGTGAAAGGGTTTGTAGGAGCTTTTAAGCAAAAAGCTACTTCCTCTGGTATCACCCGACATAGCGCCTCGTCTCTCCTATCTTGGTGGGAAGTAAGCATAAGTTTCCTGAAGATCTGATGAAATGCTACGAGGAGCTACAATGGCTGCACACCAAGCTTGGCGATTTACGTGCACCAAAGGACTGCATTCTCTTTGAGCAAGACTGGGAGCCTCTCCGCCTCATAGCAAATCTCCCCTTTATCGATGACAGCTCAAACTGGTATGGCAAGAGCATACACGATTACAAGAAAGAGCTGAAGGGCTTGAGAGTTACAGTTGAGTTCAGACAAGCAACTGGCAAGCCTTGACAGAATCTCCCTGATCCATCTAGCATCTTGCCTTCAAGCACGCTCTCTCTTCTTAGGTGCATCACGTTTTTGCTTTCGAGAAACTCCCTCAAGAGTTTGTCCAAGAGGTTTCCTGCGAATGGTTAAAGACGCATGCTGGTTACCGCAGTCCCGAGGAATGTCTTTTGTTCGATAATAGCTGGGAGTTAGAGCCGTCTGATGGTCCTTTCATCGATGAAGAGTATTATGGCTCAGAGCTTATATCGTTCAAGAAAGAGCTAATTGCGATTGGAGTTGTTCACGATTCTGTCAAGGCTTGCCAGTTGCTTGCTAGTGAAATCTATACACATTCTGATTCTGTTTCTGTCACCAGGATATATATAGATTCGAATGGGAAGTCGAGAAAGGTTCGACTTTGGATACGGAGCGAGGCGACATGGGCAGATGTTTCAAGCTGTGTTCTCCATGACAAAGACAAGCTCTTTGGATCAAAGCTAAACGTTCTTGAAGACCATTATAACTGTGACATTCTTAGGTTCTTCGCATATGCATATGGCGTGATACGAACCCCGTCCATTGAAGATTACTGTGCATTGTGGAAAGATTGGTAGAGAAGGAACGACAGATTGTCAAACGAGGAGTGCTGTGCGTTCTGGAGTTGAATCTATTTCACGTTTGCCCGTGAACGATGAAGGAATCTTGTTTTCTGACATAAGCGACGTGTTCATAGATGATGACTTGATCTTGAAAGATCTTTTCAAAGATTCTCCTGTTTTTGTCTGGTACCCATCCCCAAGCATCCAGACACTACCTCGAATGAGTCTCGTGGAGCTCTACAGAAAAATAGGGGTCAAAGAGATCTCCAAATGCGTCCAAGTCGCAGAAGCTGAGTTTAGCAAAGGGGTCGAAATGGAGATTGTTGATTCAGGGACTGATCTGGTTGGACCGGGGCTACTGAGGCTCACTCTCGGGTTTTGTCTGATCCATCTCTCTCAATATAGAAGCTGAGGAACGTTCTGAGATCATACAAAGTCTTGTTAGCCTCAAAGTTGTGGAAACTCCAGAGACAATCTCAACAGGATATTCTCTGAAGCTACCATCAAAGAGAGAGAAGCTGATTTCAAAAGCTAAGAGTATGGTAAGATGGGAGAGGGAGAAAGAAGTTGTTTAAGAAAGCTTCTGGGAAAAGAAAGCCACGTGTTTCGCTGAGGAAATGTCAGAGCTCGTGAAGATGGCTTACTTGCTGGACTTCGATGAAGAAGCTTTGGACTTTCTTAAGAAGTCCAAGAACCTTCAGGTCTTTGACCAAGACCACAAACTCATCTCTCATGCCTTCCATCTCAAAGCAACATAAGGTACGTTTTGTGTGCTTTTTACATTGGTATTTTTGCGCTTGAAATTACAATATTTCCTCTGTTATTTTTTGAAGATGCCTCCTATCCCAAGAGACCGTGTGTCCAGCCTCAGCTATATGCCTATGTTGCGCTACTTCTGAGCTTTTATAACCTCATGACTCTTTTTAAGTTACAATGAAAAAATGAAATATTTCAGTTTTGTTTACCAGCAATTATAAAGCTTTCATCCTTTTGAACATATACTTTACACAAATGTCTGGTTACAATGAGGTAAACAAACGAACAAACAAACCTGAATCCCAATCTTTTGTTTTTTTTTTAAACCTTTTTTATAGTGAAATCCTGGCTTAAATCAGACTATGACTGCCCTATACCAGTAGTTCCTGTTCTGCTTCTAGCTGTTACTGTATCAGCTATCTCCAAGCGTAATTCTCTGGAAGCATCGTTGTACAAAGACTCAGAGCTATCCTCACCGACTCTTCTTGATACAGATTCATCTCTCGTCCTTAAGTCTTCGTTAACCCGGCTTGTAAATTCCCAGCTCCCTCCTCTCCTTCCCCTGCTTGACTCTCTTGAATGCATGATCTCGCGTCCTTCAGACTCTTCTGGTGGAAGCATTCTGCTCAAATCCCGTGATGTTTCCATGTCCTTGTCCATGTCACCAAGCTCTTCTTCTACTGTCTCGTGCCAAACCGGTTTTCTCCCCATTTCTATGTCATGGGAAACTTTCTGTAAGCTTGGGCTTGACATACCTCCATTTACCGTCCTTGGTGGGATAGCTGGCTCCTTTGAGACCTTTGCTCTGAATCTGTTCTGAGATATGGCAACGCTTGTGCAGAATACTTCCCCGAAATTCCCCATTATTCCTTTGTTGAAGGGATTCTCATGTCTATCATACCGATACCTAAAGTTTTCGTACGTTGACTGCAAATCACAAAATATCAAACAGAAAACCAATGTTTCAGGGCATTATGAATATAACAACACTTGAGTGGAGTAAATGGACAACTGGTATTGTTACCTGATTGGTACTGATTAGGTACAAGTGGAAACCAGTAAGCCCACCAACAAACCAGACAGAGATGAAAGTGTAGATGATTAACGCAATGGAGGCTGGAGTCTTGATTAACGATCTCCAAATGTTAATGTTCTCACCATCCATTATCCGCTTGACGTAAATCCAGCAAAACACATGGACATAAATGCAAAGAAGAGCCGAGCATAACACAAACATGAAGTAGAACCTATAGTTTCTCTGCATTCACAACCCGATTTATCGTCAGCTCTCTTGGATCTTTTAGGTATATGCAATAGTTCAATTAGAACATTAATTATAAAGTTGATCAAAACATTTGCATTAAACGGTGTGGTTATTATGTGCAAAGATAGTTTCTAAGTCTAATTTCCAAATTTAGAAACCTAGATATGGACCAAAGCGTTTTCATAGCATAAAAATATCAACAAAAGAGGTAAGAGGCAAAAGAAAGATTCATTACCAATCCAATGCATTGACCAAGCCAAGGACAGTGATGATCAAATTTGTCAACGCAGTTGTTGCATATGGAGCAATGAGAAGCACGGGGTGGTCTATAGAGCATGCAAGTGTCACAGTATTTAATCTTGACAGTGATTCCATTGACAACCATATCCTTTGTGCGAGGCAAGCGACTCTGGGGAGTATGAGCGAGACGCGGTTCTGCATTGCTTTCAGTAGCTTCTGGTTCAGGAGGATACAGATTACGCGGTATAATTCCTGGGTCTCTCCCCGAGGTTAGGAGAAGAAATATCAAATCCTGTAGAGATGTCAAGTTATTATCAACCGAAATCAGAATGGTAGGAGAAAGAGGCACACTCACTAAGACATTGAGAGCAACGGCGACAGCTAATATGGAGACTCCTCTATGGCTAGGGAAGTCATCGAAGAATTTTCTGGCAACGAAAACACAGAAAATTGTGACAGGAGCTGTGATCAGGAAGATGGTGATGAGAACAGAGCGAGCATCGGGTCCAAACACGAGCCTTCCTCCGAGGAAGAATACCTGCAGACCAAACAAACCCTAAGCTAGTTACAGACATGACCAAAACCAATCAAAGTCAAATTGCAAATTAGGGCATACAAGCCAACTACCATACTTGAGTTAGAACAAACCCAGAAAAAGAATCAGATCTTATTGAAAAAACATAAATCTGAGGGAGAGAATCTCACGTTATTTCCTTTCCAGCCTTTATAAGTTCTGATCAGCTCATCTCCACCGCCGCTGATGGATCCCGGAGGACGACGATCTGACGGCTGCAATTCTAACATCGGAGAAACCCACACAAAAGCAAATCTCAACGAAAAGTGTTTTTGATTGATTCAGCAATCAATTTGAGACAAGGCCAAATATTTTATTATTTCGAAAAAGGAAACACTAATTTGACTTTAAGACAGAGATGAGATATATATGTTTTCTTCTCGTCTTAAGCCTACCTTTTACGAGTCAACTAATTTCAACAATTCAAATTTCTAATTTATGGCAAATTAATGATGAATGAATTACCAATAAATTACATTTTACCTAAATTCTTTGCAATTTTGGAGGAATCAGTCTACTCTTGACATTTTACACGCCTTTCCGCTTACAATATTAATTCTCTCCCACCTAATTCTTTTAGATATTCCCCTTCTTTTACAAATTATAAATTATTCTAGCCTTTGGTAGACAATGCCTAGTAGTACACATGGTATAAATGGTTCCTGCTATTTTACATATTACCATCTCAATATTTTTCTACACAAAAATATTGCTTCTTCTTTCACGCAATTTTCTTCTTCTTTTTTTCCGAAAGAATGTTAAATTTATTCAAATTAAAAAAATCATTTAATATCTGCTGTTTTTTTAACTAGAGAGCAATGATATTACTTCATATACAAGAAAAGTTGGAAAAAATTAGTTGCCTAGTCTTGACTGAAACCAATATTGTATAGCATCTTCAAACTGAAAGTCTCCCTTTCTATTTCGGATCGCCTTGTCAATCACCTTGATCATCGTGTCAGTATAATGAGCTATATTCCCATGTCCTCGATCATTTCTTTCCCGCCAGAGATGGTAAAGAATTGATTGAAATACATAAGCGCTGAGAAAAACATGGACCATATATGCGTAGAGTTGGGTAAACTGTCGACTAGACTTTCCCAACACGTAAAGAAGTGTGCACGGAGAAGACATTTGCCTAGAGCAGTCCACACAGTCGCATAATAAGGACATTCAAATAAGAGATGATTGTGTGATTCCGTAGGATGCTGACAAAGGATACATGTGGCATTGATGTTTGGATCCCAAAGTATCTGACAGTCACATGTAGATAAACGATTTAATTTGAAGAGCCAACCAGAGAAGGAAAGCATACTTGGGAGTGTGATACTGAAACCATATCAGTTTATACCAAGGGACATGTTGAGCTAGTTCACGGAGAAGTAGAAAAGTGTAGGCAGTGTGAAACTTAGACCGATAAAATCCATTTTTTGTTTCCATAATGCCTTATCAGGTAGAAGGTTTTGCTTATCCCAAGCTGTTTGAATGGCTTCTTCAATCTGATTGAGAAGGGGTTGACGATGGTGCGTTGGTCTTCGTATCATGGCCTATTGCACAACTGCATTTGAACTAAGACTCATATCGATAATGCCACGCGATCCAGTTAACGTCTCTAGACGCCCAAGGGGTGATCAGTCATCGTACCAGAAGGATGTCACATCCCCATTATGTACCTCCATTTGCAGAAATTGTATCACAAGAGTGTGAAACTTGAGAAGCTTCCGCCACATCCACAAACCGGCTTGAGTGATCTTTAAGGACCAAAATGACTTGCCTTTTACGCAACTTTCTTCTACGATATTCATCGTTATATCTTTCTCCACCCCGTCTATTTTACCTTTTTATTCTTGTACGTCTTTTTATTCATTAAGAGTTGTTTCTTCCTTTTAGAGAAGATACTTTTATGTTTTCGTTGTATGTTCGAAAGAATTTTACACTTTTTATACCTAATTTTTTATCCTTTTATTCTTCTTATAGTAAAATTGTTCATCTTGCAAAGGTAAAAAAATTCAATTTTTTGGGAATTTATGCTCTCTTTTTGTATGAAGAAATAGGGAAAAGTCATTTTCTTCCTAGTTTATAACTCGTATATTGTCTGACGTAGTTTTTAATTTGTATGGAACTTGTCTTCATTTCTGTCGTCTACCTAATCTATAATATGTATTCTATCTTAGTTAGAAGTCGCCTTTAGAAGCTTCAATATACATTTTGTGTTTTTAAAAGATCTAACAAAAGCTTGAATCGCTCTTCTTATTAATTCACAAGTAACTTAAGTGAATTTTGTTGATGTGTCAAGATCTATCATTACATCAAACTATATAACTATGTAAGACTACGCATTATAATTCTTAGCACACAACAGAAAGTCAAATTGAATCTTCTTATCTATTGTCAAAACATGTCTGTTGTGAAGTCATCGAGTTCTTCTTACCTCATGTTCAATAACCTTGATGTTGATGGTACAAGACAGAAGATACATGCTTATGTCATGGTTCTCCAATCTGGTAGTCATACTACCTTTGAAATGGTGTTGGTTGATGCAGAGGTATTATTTAGGATTATATTTAATAAGTCAGTCATTCATCATACAATATAATGTTATATTTAATATTCAGTGATTCATAGAGTAATAGCTTAGAGAAAAAATGATAATATATATTGTTACCTCAATTTAATAGGGGATCCAACTTCATGCATCCATGGAAGACGAATTGATGGGCAGAGGAAAGAGTACTACATTAAAAGAAGGAAATTACATCAATGTCAATGCCATTAAGATGTAAGAAAACACATGAGAATATAAAGTGTCTGTAATGAAGATCATCATGCATCGTAGTAATGTGGTGAAGCCGATCGATAAATTTGAGGCCAATATACTAGAAAATTATTTCCAGCCATTTGTGACATTCAAGGAGAAAGATGGTCTCGCTAAAAAAAAACTACTTGGTTGGTAAGTCGTCAAGCTCAACAACTCTGAACTCACGCCTGGTGCACACGGCTCAGTCACCAAGAAGATTAAAAGGGATTGAATCCTTAAACCAATTCAGAAGACTTGAGAAACAAACTTCATCAACTATCCACAATTTCAATAACTATTTTGTTCTCTTTTTTTTTCATACTCTATTGCTAGTTGTTGGTCTACTATCGTACTCTATATCTTTTGAGTTATCAGTTTATATTTCACTCTTCATTGATTTATTAGTTTTCTTTTAAGCTACTAATCACATGCATGGAACTTCTTTATTTTTCTTCATACTTAAGTTCAAAATTAACATTATATCTATAGATTACTCCGTATTTAACAATTTGCAATAGTTTGTAATAGTTTAAGATCCAACTTTATCTTCACACAGAAGTATTCAACAATTTGTAATAGTTTTCCATTATAGTTTATCTGCTTTTTATTGTTATCGTTTCCAAACACTTTTTACCTTTTACAATACTATTTTATGAGAACTTTACATTGGATTGCACTTACGTGTCTTTTCTTTATTTTATATTTTCGGAAGACCACAAAACAAAGTTTAAAATATTTTTTTATCGATTACATTCGAGCTCGCACAGGGTGTGCGCCAATATTCTAGTATATTTTGTGTCTTTTAAAGATCTAACAAAAGCTTGAATGTAACATGTAAATATGATACAAATTTCTGTTATTTGTGGTCTATAAAGTTCATCTCCTAGGAATGAGTGGAGATTTATCCTCGATGATTTGAATAAATTACAATAAAAATCACCCAAGTAAAACTCTGAAGAGGTTGATTTCGTTTTCCAAAATTAAGAACCCTAAAAATCACAGATTTACACGAAATAAAGGATTTACGAGAATGGATTTACCTCACATAACGAAGTTGAATCACTTTAGAAGATTGGCGATAACATGATACTAAAAATGAAGAATGTTGTTGTTAATGATGTCGGACCATAGAGAAGAAAGGATATTTTTTACTAATCGTGTACTCTATTTATCTCTTTTTCTCTTTTTTTTCTTGACAAACTAAGTCATATTTTATATTTAAGGGTAAAACATGATTAACATTAATTAAACCCCTAGTTACACAAATCAGTCTAAAAACAACTATATGAAAAAAGGAAAAAAGGAAAAAAGACTGACACATTAAACTAACTAGGTTTTGATCTGTGCATTGCGCGAGATTGTTTGCCCATTATTTTTTTATCAATATTATTGCTTTTATGAAATGATTGCAAGGTAGCAGTTGCTTTGTATTTGAGAGTTAAAATGACCGTAGACAAATTGCTTTTAAATTTTGTTAGTAACATCTTATTTTCTCAATGAGTGATCTAATTTATCTTTTATTGCAAGTTTTTTGTTTGTGCAATTACACTTGGAGCTGAGATTGCTTCTGGGTTCCATTGGTATTCTTCATATGTGTATTGCTCATGTTATAATAGTACAACAACAAAATTAACACAAACTACTAATATTTTGTTTTTACTTTAAACTCTCTATGTATATATCTATATCTATCCTAACCTCTAAAAAAGGTAAATAGCATAATAAAGCCGCCAAAAGTGATGTAATTTTAATTTTATTATACACTAAATCAGTTAATTTTTTTAAAAAAAAACATAATTTCACATTTCGAAATTTGAAAATCTTTTGTTGTTTTGCTATAATTAGCATAAGTTGTGGAGTAAAATATTCAGTTTTAAAAAAACTATGTAATTGTGCTTTTTAACAAACAATTCTCAAAATATTTACGATGAAACTGATGTGGATAGCTTTAGAAGAGAGGAAGCTGATGTGGACACTCTAATTTGAGAGAGAACGGTGATATTATGTATATAGAATTTCCCAAAAATATACTCTACTATTTAAGATTGCTACCAATATAACTAAACAAACGATCATCATTAACCGAATAAAGCTAGTTTTATTGTGCTTTATAATTACTCTAGAAAATTTAAACTCATATTTTTGTGCAATAATTAACTATTCCGCTATGTTTTCTCATACGAGTAAGTTTCTCACTGAATAATACTTTATTAAAGATAAAACCAACAATACAAAGTCAAGAGTTCAAAACAGAAAACATAATAACCAACATTACGGACCAAATCAAGAAACGAAAACTAGAAATACAGTTAAGTAATTACCCACACTGATTGTGAAAAATGTCTGCCAACCACAAAGGAAAAACCCATTGCAACATATGATTGTAATCAGAATTTTTTTTGACACTTTTGGAAATAAGTGTGGCACCTCTAGCAGTTTGGGAAATATATATCTCTAGTTTCCACCATTGAAGACTGTGAAGCTCATGTAATATTTGAAAAGCTTGCCAAGATGAAGGCTTTAGGACTATTCCAAAGAGTTGAGGAAGGTTTGCAGCAAAAGTGACTTTATCCGTATCTCATGAGCTAAATCACATTGCAAACAATCTTCCACTAAAAATTATATAAGTATATAAACTTATTTTGATCAACACAATGTTTTTGCTGATATGATATATTAAAAAAATAACCGCTAATAAAATTATCGCATTAATACAGGTGATCTTCGACAGTCAACCCGCAGATTATATGATGCATGAACTATTTTTCCGATTTACTTTTTTATTTCTCTAGTTTTACTTCTAATTTTTGTCAAAACATAAACTTCGTCCGTGGACCAAAGACGTCCCCGGTGACCGAAGCCCATACATATTTAGAGACAATTAAAAGAAATACATAAACAACTACAGGACTTACATAAACAACCTCGAAATCAAACTCAACCTACGACAACTAAAAGAAATAACCCACAAGCTAATCTTAATCCTTTACCGTCTCAAACACACGAGCCACCATAATAATACTGTTGATTTCTAAATCGAACAATAATGAACAGACCTCTGAGTGTGACTATGTCTACCTCTAAACGGAAGAACATGACTTGATGTATATATTTATTTAACCAAGTATGCAAGTGTTAATTTAATGCCTAACATTCAAATTCATTGTGGTGATATTTGTGGGGATATATACTAATACACAACTGCGAAGTCATTTAAGGCAACTTTTTCAAAACCTTAACTCATAAAACAACCCGATCCAAAAGTAAAATAAGATCTGATCATATTCATATATGATGATCAGATGAGAATAACTACAAATTGTACAGAAAATAAGTGACATAATTATGATACCGCAAAACAAAAAACATATAGCAATACATAATTCTGGATAACAGGATACAAGAAATATGATCTCAAAGCTTAAAGTCAGAAAAAAAAAACACTCAGAAATCTTTTTCTCTTTTCGTACTAGCACAATACGGAAAGGAATTTAAAGAAAGAATAAACGAAACCCATTAATATTGTTCTTCATTTTTCTTATGGATTAAAGATTGAAAGATAATTATATATAGGATGAGGAAGATTACTGGTATTAGCCTTTCTAAGGCATGACGCCAAGATCCTTGAAGTAATCATGCTCCAGTGCCGCTCTTGCATTGATTCTTTTTGTTGGATCCATTAGCAGCATTTTCTGAAACATAAAACAGACACAATGTTATCATCTTTACTTCCCCAAGAGCACAGAATCATAGATAGACATCAAGAAGTTCAGTTTGCTTTGTCCGTTTTTTTGGGTAGAGGAATTTCAAGAATCTTGGTTACTGAAAATCGTTCATGTTTAGACCAGTTTCGTTTGGGCTTTACGAGGTACATTTACCGTCAACATCAAACATCCAGGTCTTCAATGTAGCAGAAGTAGAACATATATACATTTGTGTATATGTTTAAATGTAAATCTGGTTAGTGAACTTACAGAAAGGAGATCTATTCCATTGTGATCTAGTTCGGGGACAAAAGTCCCTAAGTCCTGTGGTGTAAAAACAAGAATAAGAATCAAATTCTGTTTGTGACCTCTTTTGGCTACTCAAAACAAGATGTAGAAGTGAATGAAGAAACTTGAAGTACCGTAGGTTTCCATTTAGGGAAAGCAGATTTGAAATCTGGCAGTGAAGTTACCCCGGGCCATGTATCCTCGGATGGAGTTCCCATGATTCTGGAAGATGGTAAAAAATACAAGGCAGTAATAGATCTATAATCAGTTAACACTTCAATAATTGTATTCGTCAGTACTTCTACCATAAAATTAGATTTTAATTTGAGAATGTTTCAGAATCAGAGGAAGTTAATGACGAAACCTGAAAATCTTGTAGATTTGATCAATCTCAGAGTCTCCAGGAAATAAAGGCTTTTGGCTGATCATTTCGGCAAAAATGCATCCCACAGACCAAATATCAACGGGTGTAGAGTAATGATGGGATCCTAGGAGTATCTCAGGTGCTCGGTACCAGAGGGTAACCACCTAAAGGAACAATATGCAACAATTGTATTAATAACCAAGCAGGGATGTGATATCTGAAGGTAGCACTGAATTTTTGTTTATGGTATTTTGAATCCAACATGGTAACCCTCAAGGGGCATATCCTTCAAGTCAAGACTAGAAATCTATCTGAAATGTTTAAGTCCCCTTATTCACAGTTATCAGATGCAAAAGTGAGATAATAGTGGTTCTTTGGCACCTCATGAGTAAAAGTCCTGACAGGGATACCGAATGCTCTGGCCAGTCCAAAATCTGCAAGCTTTAGTGAATTTGTGCGGCGATCAATTAACAGATTCTGTGGCTTTAGATCACGATGGAGAACCCTGTGAGAGTGGCAATACGCAATTCCACGGAGAATTTGGTACAGATATGTCTGCAAACAGTAGATAAACAACTCTGATCAGCCTGTTTTGAGTACTAAAACGCATAGGGAGGATACTACATAACTCAGATTGAAACAAAATTCAGAGAAACTAAACACGTAGAGGTGTTAAAATTACCAAAAGGAAGTTTATGGCATCATAACCAACAAAATAGTTCAATAGTAATATTTTTAAGGGTATCTGGTTTTGTTAGTTTAAGAAGTCCCTTGACATGAAAATGCATTAAGCACATGATAAAAAAAACGTCTATAGTTTCTTCGCACTCACTTTGATCATATGTAGATCCTTTGAGAAATCAGGAGATGAGTCCATATGCTTTTTGAGATCCAAGTCAAGATACTCAAAAACCAGATACAAGCGCTTCTCGCTGTGCACTACATCCTGCAACCTGTGTACCAATTAAATCAACAATATTG
Source organism: Aurinia saxatilis (assembly GCA_900406295.1). Classification (NCBI taxonomy): domain Eukaryota; kingdom Viridiplantae; phylum Streptophyta; class Magnoliopsida; order Brassicales; family Brassicaceae; genus Aurinia; species Aurinia saxatilis. Next base: position 7,260 of record OVAP01001286.1, on the reverse strand, counting down.
TTCACAAGATTCACGCTGTATCAGTTTTCGACAAAAGTATGCTTCATACTTGACAATGTTGCTGTGCTGCATTTCTTTCAAGAGGGAGATTTCTCTGATTGCTGTGCTAGGTACACCTTCATCCTCCTGCTCTAGCCGGATCTTCTTCAAAGCTATTGTCTCATTGGTCACTTTGTCCCGTGCCTTATAAACCACACCGTAAGTTCCTTCACCGATCTTCTCAACTTTCTCGTACTGCATCATAAATGTGACCATTAACCGTGATTCTTCAAAGAGTAACAGGTGAGTATGAAGTAAAAACAATTGTCGCACCAACCTGATCCATCAATTCAAGAATAAACAAGCTGAAGCAATTCTGCACTTGTAAATCAAAATGTCACAACTCGAATACTTCACCTGCAGAACGATAATGAGGCATCAGAGCCTATGTTAGTTAAGGTATCTAAAGCACATTGCAAAGCAAGTATTAGAAGAAATCAACCTCACACCTGAAGTGAAATCTGTACACAAAGACGCAATGAAATCAACAAAAGTATCAGATCCGGACTACCTTAGTCACAGAGTGCGATTATACAGAAAACGAAAAGAAGCTGTGATTTGATTGTTTGGACAGATTGTGAAAATAAACAGTAATTAAATCGTTCAACGGAAATCATATGAACAACATCCGAACATACGAAGTCAGATTTTGCCAATCCAGAGAAACATGGAGCAAAGCGAACGAACACAAAAAAACTCGTATGAATCTAGAGAAACGCCACTGAAAAAACGCTAAATAGAAAAAACAACTAGAGATCAGCATCGCAGCACGTATATAATGGGGAAGAGAAGTCGTTTTGGAAACTGACAACAAAGTTCAAGTCAGAATTCGAACGGAATAGAAGTTTCTCCGTCGAAGATATTCATCGGAGAGTAACGAAATTAACATACCGGAGATGATCGGAGGTAGTGTGAGTGACTAGCGCAACGATGGATCCTCTCTCTCCCTCTCTCTGAGTGGGAAAAAACAGTAGAGAGAGACGGTGGTTTTCTGTGAAGAGAATGACTAGGGAAGGCGATTGACTAATAGAGTCAGGGTTTTTTCTTTTTTTTTTTTTTTTTTTGTGTATCAAATGATTATGTTCGTTATATTGATTTTTCTTATTTAATCTCCACTAAATTGAATTACCTAACCGCATTAACTCGGTATGAAAATTGTACTATTTCTTTTATCACTCACACAATATGTATTTTAAAAAGCCCAACGATAAAATGAACAATAGTGAAAAAAACTCACTCCTTTTCAAAAAATGTTGATTTAGTATCTCAAATCATTTATCCATGGTCTTTTAGAGCATTTCCAATATATTTCTCTATTTCTTTACTCCAAAATAAATATTTTGAATATATTCTTTTTAAACTTAAAATTTATTATATAAAGAAATATACACTACACCACATAAAAGCAGCAAAAAGAATAATAAATATGCCTTTTTTGTTTTGTATTTTTACGTACTTTTAATAATATAATATTGATCATAAAAAATACATACGAAAAATAGAAATTTAAAATTATAATCGTATTATAGTGTGGAAAATAGTAACAAATAAAGTGATAACAAAATATAGAGATCTCTATTTTAATGGTGGAAATAGAGTAGAGTTGGAGAAAATTTTAGTAAAACAAAAAAAAAGATTTAGAATATGGTTGAAGATGCTCTTAGTATCTAAAATTAGCTATTACCATGTTCCTAGACCAAAAACGTCGTGCTCCTTTGATCTTAGATTTTATTCTACTAAAGGTCCATGTTTTCTTAAAGCTCGTTCTTCCTAGGCGGCCAGAAGATTCACCTAAGATTTTAACTTTGCGTTTTTGCGATCCAATCTCCGATCAATTTGGTTTCTCTCCTTTTCAATTTCAATTTCAAATCACCTTTCTCCTTCTCTACTTAAAGATTTAACGTTCTCTTTCTCTATCCGTGGAAATCGATGCAAATGTTCATTCCAACCAATTTAACAATGATCATCCTTCACTAAAATTACCAGGGTCTCAGAAGCAATCTTCCATATCTTAAAGACATTCAGAAGTCTTCTAAACCTGATGTTATGTTTCTTGTAGAAACTAAAAATAGATTAAACTATATGATAAGATTAGCTTATGAATTGTGATATGCTAATCATTTTGTGTTTCCTGTTGTGGTAGAGGTGGGGGATTGGGAATATTTTTGCTATCTTATGTTTATGGAAACCCTGTAGGAAGCTTAAGAATTATTTTTGGAGAAGGTTGACATATTTTGTTGAATCTGGTTATTATAGAGGGTGCCCAAAAGTAATGATGGGTGATCTAAATGATATCACATGCAACGAAGAGAAACTTGGGGAGTCCACAAATCAAAACATACATTATAGACATTAGAAGAATGTTAAATGCCTAAAGACTTCATGAAGTGAAGACCATTGGGGTGTGCTTTCACTCAATATCTGGAACCTACATCTTTCACACAGGCCAAGAAGTTTTATGAATGGTTGAAAGCTATGAATGAAGAATTTATTGCTTTGAAAAGTACCCAGACTTGGACTATTTGCTCTCTTCCTCCCGAGTCCAACTTCATTCAGTTTGATCCTCGGTATGGAACACTCGTATAGAACCCCATCCAATAGAACTCAAACCGCTGGGAATGCAACGGGATGGATGTTAACTGGTAAGAGTAGCCTTGGTCTGGAGATCTTTACAACAGGAGATCACTTTGAGGTATCACTATGATATTAAATCCAAGATTGACAGGGTTTGCCAGTGCAGATTGGCTAGAAAATTTTACTAAAGCCTATATTCAGCTCCTTGTATGGGGATGATTAGACCATAGACCATAGACCCTTACTCTTGCACACATAAACTGCTAGAAGAAAGTCTTTGAGTTTATTCAGATATGATTGTGGATGGAGAGTCATCCCAGAGGTAGCTCAACAAATACACAAATCCTAGGAGGAAAGCTGCAAGAATCTGCCAGGGGAGAGCTTCAATCAAGCATTAGTAAGGTGTATAATATCATTGTAAAAATGGAGGGCTAATACTTCAACTAATTCACAACAGAAGATCAAGCAGCTACAAGAATTATTACATACAAAGTACAATTCCTCATGCCCTAATTACTCTATAATTGATGATTTGAAGTATAAGTTAGCTACAAGAGTTATTACATACAGAGTACAATTCTTCAACTAATTCACAGCAGAATATCAAGCATCTACAAGACTTACTACATACAAAGTACAATTCCTCATCTCCTAATTACTCTATAATTGATGTTTTGAAGTTTGAGTTAGCTAAGGAATATGATCTAGAAGAAGAATACTTGAAGACTAAGAGTAGGGTATAATGGTTAGGTTCAGGAGACAGAACAGTTATTGAGTATTTTAATAATATCTACTCTTCTGATTGCAGCCATGAGATGAGTTAAGTCCTGAACCATATCCAACCTATAGTCTCTAACATCATAAACTCTGATCTTACAAGACCAATCAAGAAGAAGAGGTTTCTCAAGCTTTGCAACAAATGCCAAGTGACAAAGCACCAGGTCCAGATGGCTTCAATGCAATGATTCTACAAGCACCACTAGCAAATCATCAAACAAGGTGTGTTTAATCTAGTTAAGCCTTTCTTTGAAGAGGATAAACTAGACCCACTCTTAACCACACCTATATTTGCTTAACCCTCAAAGTAGAATCTCCCGCAACTGTCAGAGACTATAGACCCATTAGCTTATGCAATATCTCTTATAAAATCATCTCCAAGATCCTCGTAGAAAGACTCAAGCCCCATTTTAGATAAAATTATTTCTCATAATCATACCTGGGAGATTGATTACAAACAATGTTCTCATAACACATGATCTGTTGCATTCTCTTCGTACTAGAAAAATCAAATCACCCTTCATGGCTCTCAAGCTGGATATCAGCAAGGCCTTTGACAAGCTGGAGTGGAATTGTATTACAGATTTATGTGTATGCAAATTAATGTGTTTAAACACTAGAAGGTAATTCAAATTAGTGACAAATTGAGAGAGTTGTTTCAAAGTGTTATAAGCTCATCTGTACCTTGAATATGCATAACTTGAAGAAGATTATGGTCTGTCAAATATACAAATATGCCTCTTAGTTTACAGACCCTCAAGTGTGGTGATATTAGGGGTGTTCAATTCTGTCAAACCGGATTGAACCGAACCGAACCGAACCAAAAAATTGATATGGTATGATTATGGTTATACCAGATTAACCATATAGATATGATTTTATAAAAACCGTGGATACGGATATGGTACGGTAATAAACCGAGAAAACCGATTAAACAAAAAAAACCGATGTATTTATATAAAAAATATATATACATATATATATATATATATATCTTTATATATTATTCTGTTAAGAATCTTATCGGAAATCTTAACTTAAAATCTTAAACTAATATAAGTAATTTGATGTATAATTAGAAAAACCCTAATGATCTATCTATATAATTATAAATCTTTATATATAGGAACTTAACAGAATCTATTGCTAATAAGTTAACAGTGGTTCCTTAAGAGAATCTCTCGTAGAATGTAATCCATATCTTGTGTTATGTGCACTGATTATTATACATACTTATGTAGTGATAACTAAATCTAATTAAACCTATTGCTGCTTTTTCTTTTTCATATAGAGTTCCGTACAATCGGAGTAGGAGACGAGAGACGATAGTGGATGGAAAAGTTGAAGTTCATAGTTTTAGTTTTCTTTTCATTGATATTCTTTTAAAGTTTTAATTTTTCATGAGGTTTATTACTTTTTATTTTTAGGGAAAAGTTGTGCTTTTGTTCTTATATTTTGGTTAATTTTTAGTTATTTATATTTTTTTTAAGTTGAAATCAACATAAGTTAAAAGGAAATCAAATACAATTATGGTTTTTGGTTAAAAACCGAAAACGGAAAACTGAATGTATCCAAACCGAAATAGATATGGTAGTAATATGGTAACTAAATTTCGTAAATTGGTAAACCGAAAAATCAGAAAACCGAACCGAAACCGAACCAAAACCCGGATTGAACACCCCTATATACTCAAAAATTATTAGCCTCTAATTAATGTTTGTATGTGTATATTGATTTAAGACTTATAAAAGAACACACTTTGTTCAACTATATACCCACAATGTGTATTAGCAAGAGGCTAATATAGTTTGGAATATCAGTTCTAGGAGGAGAAGTAGAAGAAACATGTTTTTTTTTGTACCCACAGTATGTTAAGTTAACAAGTAGTATGAGCAGAAACGAGAGGACATATATCAAATTAAAAAGAGATCAACGTCACAAGTAGCTTCAAGAAAGAACATTAAAGTCTCGAAATAAAGATTAAAAAAATCTTTATTCCCATGATCCTAAGATGTATCTCTTAAGTCTTTAAAACACATACCACAAAAACATGTTCTTGCTCATTTCCACATTTCATTTGCAAGAGTGTATGTGCAGTTGACGTTTCTTCAGTTTCAGACCCCTTTTGGAAAACACATGCCTGCAGACTCCAGGAGATCAAATCGCGGAAACCCGCTCCGCATGACTGGCAGATTAATTTACGTCAGACCAGAGAATTTGTTGCGGTTTAGCTTTATAGACATGTTTGTGATCCCTCTGTATTCTTTTTGTTTTCTTCTTTTCCTTTATAGACATGTTTGTGATTCCTTATGTTGGTGGTTTTAATTTAGTGGAGACAAAGAATCAAGGAAGTAAAGAAAGAGAGCAAGGTTTTGGAAGATGATATTAACTATCTGGTTGTGAAACTGAATCAGTTCAAGTCTCCAAAGGTTAAAGAAGACAAAAGTTAGCTATTTCACACCCTCTCTAAAACTCTCTTTTGGCTTTTTATATGTGAAATAAAAATTTGGTATATCAAAAAGGAAACTTGGGATTACAAAAAGTAGTCAATGAGTGATTCCCAAGATTAAACCCCAAAACGAGACTTCTATCTAACTTGTGCATGCTTATATGCTTAAGCTAGAGAACTACATTCTGAAAATTTTAATTATATTGACAACAAAGAGTTGTATACACATTACATATTGTGAATCATCGTTTTCATTTGAAGAACAATATGTAAACACTATGAATTCTTATTTTAATCAGGAATTCTCCCTCTATCTGAGTATATGATGATAATCTCACCCTTTTAGTCGTTAGCTTTCTTAAAGTCAGCTATCATAATTGACCCAGGAATGGTATTTGTTGAATAAGAACGTATCATCTCTCCCAACAACTTTCATCAGCATATCGACACATCCATGATGAAACTTCATATAAGGTCATATATTGTAAAGGCGGCCTTTCAAAACAGTCCACACTTAATCTCCTGATTTATGCTTCTTTACTTCATCCATTGGAATAAGCCTCCTCTCTGACTCTCCCTTAAGGCCTGCAAACTAAAACGTTGTTAGGATTCTCGGTTTCCTAATCACCGAGCTTTGAATGAAAACGAAGAAAGCTAGCTACCTGCAAGACCGGATGAGTTTGGGTAAGTTTCAGCCATTCCATTTGGCTGTAATCCTTTTCAAACTGGGATTTTGGTACGAGTGATAGGCTGCCTAGATGAACTACTGAGAGTCTCAAATGATCCATTCACCTGCTTTTTAGATTATGACGAGTTAACCACAATGAAAGACAAAGAACCTACTTTCTTTTCCTTTGAAAGAATTTGATTCAGAGACTTGGTTTGATCTTCTAATCCATCCTTTTTAAGGGATGTACCATCTACATGTCTCGCAAGATCTTTCGCCTCAAAAGAAACATCACTATTTGGTGGCACAACCTTATATATAAAGCAAACAAAGAATCAAAATCATAAAGTCTAAAACTTTCATGTTTTACTAACTCTGAAAAGTGAAAACCCTAAAGAAATGAATGAAAAGCTCACCCTTAGAATGTGAAATCATCATCTCCATTATTATCCATCTTCAACTAAAATAAAGCTTCAAACAAAACAATATGCACCCAATTCCTATCACTTTACCATAAAAACTCAAAGCCACTGTGTAAGTATCTATATATATATATAAAGGAGAGTTTGCTCTCTTCTTAGAATGCCACCTCATCATACATATCTTCAGATTGTGACATGTGGCACAAATAATAACATTCTACACCTTTGATTACCTAATATTTACTACAACTTAAATTTCTCAATAACTGTCATTCAATTATTTTTTAATATCTCATAGAATTTGAAAAGACATGTTTTCACAAAAGTAATTT
>OVAP01001285.1:0-24977 GCA_900406295.1 Aurinia saxatilis | reverse complement strand
AGGTGAGTTTGGGATCAAAAGATTTACTTGAGAATTTTCTCGACAAACCTCAGTTTGGTTCGGTTTTCTCGGCAAAACTGCTCGGGACTGACTGCTGTCCACGGTCGGGATTTTATGTTTTGATTTTGACAGAGGTTTGCTAAGTTGTGGATACATAAAATGAGAGCAGCTTGGGCTATATTTATAGCCAAAGTTTTGCAAGCAGCTTCTGATGAGTCGCTGCTGTAGAACGCGAGACCTCATGCTAAAGGACATGTCGTGCTTACAGATTTATCGCGTTTGATCATTGTCGTGCTTAAAGTATTGTCGTGCTTAAGCATTATCGTGCTTAATGATTTGTCGTGCTTACTTATATTTATATATAACATGTCGTGCTTACGGAAACCGTCGTGCTTCCGAAAAACGTCGAGCTTCCGTAAAACGTCGAGCTTCCGCAAATTTTTACATTTTTGCAAAAATATCAATTTCGAGTGAGTACTTTGCCACCTCGTGCTTACTTCATGTCCTGCTTACTGCCACCTCGTGCTACTAGTCTCGTCGTGCTTCCGGGACTTTTCATTCTAAATCGACCGATTTCTCAACATAGCCTAAAAAGCTTGATTATTACCATCTGAGTCCACACAGAATGATTGATCATCTCGTTTCCAAGCTTAGATGAATGCTCGGTAATTATCTAACCATCTTCCTTGGTCATGTCTTTTGGTTTTGACTTCTCTTTACACGTTACTTAATACTTTATTTGCTCTCGGTGAACTAAGCCTCGATCTCCATCTTCATTCACTTGTTCCACTCTCATTATCCTAGCATACTTCCTTTTGTAAACATCATGGGCCGTACTTGAGCCGTAGCACATGTTTGCTCGATCATTTCCCTCGATCTGATCATGTTCGGTCTTCGATCACTTGACCAGGTTATTACAGTGCGGGCTCGGAGTGGGAGTGGTGCTTGGATGTGCTGGTGCCTGCATCCAGACCTGGAGGGTTTGTAGCTGTGTTGCTTGCTCGATTGCTCGGGCGTCTGTTATTGTTTTGTCGTGGAGGAGGTGGAAGTGCGGTTATTGTTTCGCTATCAAAACCGGACAAGTAAAGATTTCGAAGGGATATGCAATCAGACGTGGCGTGGCCATTCTTTTTATGGTACAAGCAATATAGTTCTGCACCCTTTGTTGCTGAAGGTTTTGTTGTTGGGGTTTTCGATGATTGTGGCTTGGTATACCGTTCATTCGGGGTGGGAGAGGAGGATACTCCTCCCTTGGTTGTTCTGCTCGGGGGTGTCTCACTGCTGGGTTGTAAGGCGAGCCTAGACGATACCATTGGTTGTTTCGGTAGACAAAGTCTTCGCCGTCGAGTTCGGTGGATCTGATCGTGTTGCACTCCCCTGGTCGTCGATCCCGCTTTCTATAATCTTGGTCAAGATGTTGCATGGGTTCTCGATATTCGTCGCGGGCTTTGTCCTTAGAAGCGTGAGTTCAAGAGTATTTTTTTCGTTGGCAACCTTTTCATCTTCGATGTCCGCCCAGGTCATTCCTCTGTGTAAGGCATCGTTTAATCTGCTTGGTTTTAGCAGCATAAGATCGTTTTAAAACTCGGAGGTGTACCACAGTCCTTTTTCTAGTGCTTGGACCGTTGCTTGTTCGGCTACTTTGACCTTTGATACTATGATCTTGAATCGGGTGAGGTATGAGCGGAGACTTTTGTCTTGTTTTTGCTCGATGTTCCATAGATCGGCGTGGGAGGCATTCTCGTTCATGAAGTAAATGTAATGCTCGGCGAAGACTCTGGATAATTCCTCGAAACTGTCGATGAAGAAAGCCTCGAGGCCGTACAAACAATCTAAAGCCGGGCCAGTTAGAGTTTTGATAAAAAATTGGCAAAGACCGGCGTCGCGCTCTTCGTTTGTAAAGCGAGCTTTTCCGATGGTGATGTTAAAAGCTGTCAGGTGCTGTTTTGGGTCGGTATGACCTTCGTAGAGCGGGAGGCGGAGTTTTTCGCCATGATGCACTCGAGTGTTCGCTATTCAATGATTGAAAGGGGTGTTTTGCGCTTCTTGGAGGACGCATTGTATTTCTGGTGCCGAACTGGTCCTTGATGAATCTTAATATTCATGTCACGCATGAGACCTCTGAGTTCTTCAAGTTCTGTGGGCCTGGGGGCCGGGCCGTTGATCTGGTTGACTGGTCGTTGAATCTGCTCAGGTTGGCTCGAATTATCGCATCAGGGCAGTCCTTCTGAGCTTGGTTAAGTGCGCTAAATTGTGTGGTGTTGCCACGGTCCATGTTATCCAGTCGTTGAACGATGCTTCGTTGCAAGGAGAGGAGATAGTGTTGATCGTCCATCGCACGTTCTGAAGGGGTATCGGAAGATGGTGGAGAACGTAAATTAGGCGGTGATCGGGTTTGAGGGGAAGCCTGGCTTCCTTGTGAAGTGAAAGTATTCCCTTGTTTTGGGATCGTAGGGTGAAGGTTGGTTTGAGGCGGTGGAGGTGAGACATGGGTTGTGCGCTGAGCTGAGCATTGTCCGTTGGGACAGTATAAAGTATCCTTGTCTCTAGAGCGGCCGGGGTAAGATTAGAGATCCCTCGGGTTGTGACAATGTGGAGGAGTCTGAGCATGGACGATGAATTGGGTTCGGGATTACCATGAAGATGTTGACCGGGATGGGCCGACATAGAGAGGTCGTTCTGTGGTTGAGACATTGTCGACACTTCTCGTATGTTAGAGATCTCTAGCCCCACGGTGGGCGCCAATTGGTGGTACACAAGTAGGTCGGATGATACTTACGTTTAAGATGAGAGTTCGTATATTAGAGACGGGCTGAGATCTTCGTACTTATAGAGAGTTCGGTCAATGTTTGTCTTATTTTATAATTGTAGCTCGCCTGAAAGAGCACGGTGAGTTCGAGAGAAATGAGGTCGGGGGTCTTTGTATTAAGTTTGGAAACCGTTACACAAAGTGGAGCTCATAGCTCAGTTTTTCTTAAATCCCCCAAAAAGTTTATATCCCAAAACAATGATTAGAAGGGACTACTTATAGTAAAATTAGACTGACTTAATATTTTACTATGTTTAATAAACTAACCATGGTAAGTGGCCACTTGTATAAACTGTTGGGCCGAGTTTCTAAATCTCTTATTGGGCTGGACTGTTCTTGCTCATGGGCCAGTTTCAGTAATATTTGTGTTAAGAATGGACCTTTGTATGTTCCACCTACATGTTATTAAAAAAAATTGGATATGCCTGAACTACAAGTACAAATAAGACAAAAAAAGTATAGAGAAAACACATGAGTTGAAAAAGAGAATGAATAAAAATGCTGAAAAGAATAAATTATTTATGAAAGATGCACTGATGTTTAATTTTTAATGTAATCTACGCATATGTGAAGTTTAATTAATGGAAGAATAAAATAACATTAGAGATGCATTTCTTTCTATCCAAGAGAATAGTCTTTCTATAATTCGTTAAAAGAAAATTTCCTTATGGGTGTCAACCTTAGAGATTTATAAATATGTTATTCGTATTTATATTTTGTTGTGTACTACTCACATATGGATATATAACTACATGCATTGACATAAAAAACTACATTTCACATTGGTGTGCATGTATGTCTTGAACAAACATAGTACTCATGTCTTTCCAGACACAAAAACTATTTATATATATGGTCATTTTGTAGAGTGGATTCACATTTCACCATTCAGACTACAAGTTATCCTTTGTGCATATAACACGTTTACATTCCTCAAATTGCAATTTAATTTTCTTTTTAAATGCAATGTTTTAATTTATAAACTTATACATGTTGAAACTTGATAAATTTTGCAATGTCTTATGGCTGATGCTCACCACCTTGAAATTGTAACCTTAGCTAACATTCTAAGGGCCCATGAAAGAACATTAAAACGGCACCCAGTTCAGACCTTTCAAACTGAAACGCATCGTAGTCCATCATCACAGAATCAAAGCATATCCCGTATCTTTCGCACGTGCGATTTGATCTTTAACGCGTTTATAGAAAACACAAAGGTGAGATCAATAAATATTCGCCTTTCATTTCCGCAAAACACACAACAACAACAAAAAAAAAGATTTCAGGTAACTTCTTCTCTCGAATTTCCAGGAATTTTTCGAATTGCATTTCTCTTGCCGCTCTTTCTCAAAAACTTTTACAGTTACGAATCTGAATTTCGCTAGTTGAGATTGTATTGTGGAATTAGGATTTCGAATTTGAGAAAATAATTTGGGGTTTGATTCTTCTATTGTGTTTAATGTTAATTTCAAACCTTAGATCTGATAATTCTGTGATAAATTTGCGTAATCGTATGTTTTAAACATTGATGTATACTAACATGTTTAGATAATTGCTTTGATTTTGAATTTTGTAGATTATCTTTCTGGAGAATTTGGTTGTTGATCATGAAGTTCTTGGAGTACACGAACCTAGACAGGTTCAGCTTCTTCTTCGTCTTCCTTTTTTGTTTGTTGAATTATGATAATTATGAGAATCAGTTTCTTCATCTTTTTGGGTTTGATTTTGATTTGTTTCAGATTGAATTTCTTTCTGGGTCATTTAAATCTTGGAGAAAGAACTATCAAAGGTTGCTTGGAAGCTTATTCCTGTAAGCACATGTTTGTGTTCTCGGTCAATTATCTTCTGGATTACGAAGAAATTAGGCTAAGTTTTTTTTTCTATAGGTAAACATGCGGGTACTGATAAAAGATTGTCTCTTAGTTTGGAGAATGAGGTAATTTTGTTGAAACATTTAATTGACTTACATCTAATTATTGCAGTCAGGCATGTGTTTTGGGATTAATCATTGAATGTGTACAGGCATTTTTCTTGACTTGATTGTTTATTAATTTATTGTTCATGTTCCCTTAAACACAGATGCTTGATTATCTTGGGAAATCTTGTGACAGTGATTCTTCTTCACCCGTTGATCATCTTCTGTTAAGTAGATCAAGGTGAGAAATCTGGTTACAAAGCTTTTTCACCATTTTTTAATTTTGAATATCATTCTTACGTCTAAACATTTTGGTGTTTAATCCAGTCGAAAGGCTTTGATCTACTTGGTTCTTACACTCTATCAGATGTATCCGGACTACGATTTCAGGTAATCTATGTGTTTGTAAACGTAAATGGAAAACTGTATACGGTTTTGAGAGGGGGGGATTATGGGTAATGTCATTGTCAGCTTCTTTGGCGACATGGCAACCCGCTATATAATCCCCCTTTAAATTTGTGTGGGAGTGTTGTCAGAAGGTTTGACGAGCGGTTCATTGAACTGTTGTTTGCTGAGAGTTCAATTCTCTCCATTTCCCAAAATCTAACTAAAAAGGGTTGTGTCAAGTCTGATGAAGTGTCTGATTGAACGTGAAAAAGTACAGCTATGTATATAACTCTGGTCACCATCGCATTGTTTTTCTATTTTCTCGTTTCCAGCGCTGTCAAAGCACATCAGTTTTTTGTGGAGGAAAGCTGGGACGCGTTTAAGCAGATTTTTAACAACTACATGTTTGAGGCTTCTAAGGTATTTTAAGTGTTAACTATCTTCTGTTTGATGGAAGTTGTAGAAAGGCTTGATTTTACGAGGGAGAATCACTTTTCCCTTCTTCAAGACTTCAATATGACATTCCATTCAGCTTCTTTAAAGGATGATAATGTAATGGATTCAAACTCTCTGCTCATAAGATTATATATTGTCTATTCTCCTATATGTTGTATAGGAATGGGCTGAGAGGAATGAGGATGGTTCTCTGCTTGAGGTAATCTACAAAGCTCTTGATGAGGTAAGTTTCCTGTGATAAAGAAACCTTAGAAGCTGGGCAGTAGTAACGGAAAGAACTAAATCATACAAATGTTATACAGGTCGTAAAACTGGCTGAATGTGAAATCTATGTGTACAACCCAAATCCGAATGCTGATCCTTTCCTTGAAGAAGGAGCAATGTGAGTTACAACAACTTTTGCTTTTTTTATCCAGAGATTCTAGCTGATTATCAACTAAATGGCGACTACCTTTTTCCTTTTTTTTTCGATCAAATCCAGATGGTCTTTCTGTTTCTTATTCTACAACCGGAAACTGAAGCGTGTTGCAGGTTTTCGTTTCTCCTGCATAAGGTTAGATGGTTGTCATCCTAACAAGATTGTCTCTCTTTTACCGTCTTCGTTTTTACAAGTGTTTCTAACTCTGAACATGTCTGTTGCAGTAACCTAGTGAATGATGCATTTCTCACTGACGGTTCTCCTTATGATGAAGATGAAGACATCTTTGCCGACATGGATATGTGATCGTCTGAATCTATACGCTGAGCTGTACACTCTGTAGAAAATCTGTGTAGCATCAATGTTAGATATTATGCTTTCTAGTCTCTAGGCTTGTATGTATCCAAGTCCAAGGTTAAGCTCTTTGCTTTCCTTTATCTGTGTAGTTAACCTGACTATACTCTTATCGTGTCATGTACAAAAAGCTTATCGGGCTTGTTGTAATATAATGCTCCTAAATCCGACTGAAGAGACAAAATAATGAGATTTGTGGTTTGTCCTTATCTTTTTAATTACCAGTAGTCACCGCAAGAGCAGACTCCTGCTCGAAAATGATGAAAACGGTTCATATCTCGAATAACAAGATCCCGCTGCACAATACTTGATATCACTTTCATAGCACTGTGGCAATCCGAGCACATCCGTAGATTCTTAATGATCAGTATGCGATTTTTTGATAATGGCATTCGAACAAGCCCAAATGCCAAAGCCAACCTTTCGCTGTGAAACCATAATCTTCTATCCTTTTCTTCATCATCTATATCGAGCAGGATCGCGTTCCTATCAGGAACATATCCAGCTCGCTTCACTTTCATGTTAAGCCATTCCAGCATTCCATTTATAAGCTTCATATCAGGATGATGTGATAACATTCCCACACTGAAGTAATTTACATCTCCTTGATGTTCGATCCAACTTAAACCAGGTTCCTTTTTTACACCCATTTTCTTCATGCATCTCCTAATGGAAGCAACGTCTGCCCATTGTTTTGCACCAGCGTACATGTTTGATAATAGAATATACGTCGCATCATCCTCGGGATCGATCTTAAGGACTTCCTCAGCCGATCTCCTTGCAAACTCTACATTTTTCTGATCTATCGAGGCACTAAGCATCGCTCGCCAGATCATAACGCTGGGGCTGAATGGCATCCCTTCAATCAGCTTCAATGCCTTCTCAAGCCGCCCTGATCTTCCCAAAAGCCGGACCATACACGAATAATGTTCCAAACTTGGTTCAATACCATAATCCTGAATCATTGACTCAAAACAATCTTGTCCTTCTTGTATTAATCCCGCATTGCTGCATCCAGAAAGAACAGCAAGAAATGTCAACCCATTTGGCTTGCAATCACTATACTTCATATTGTCAAAGATTCTCAATGCCTCTCTACACAACCCATGCGTGGCATAGCCTGAGATCAACGCATTCCATGAAGGTACGACTTTGATTTCCATCTCGTTGAACACAGATTGTGCTTCTTTGATATCACCACATTTTGCATACATATCTATCAATGAGTTGCTCACTGCAACTTTCTCCGCATTATTTGTTTTTAATGCTAGTCCATGAACTTGGACACCAAGTTCCATGCTTGCCAAAGAAGCACAAGCTCCAATAGCACTTGAGCAAGTTACTTCAGTTACAGACACCTGATTCCTGAGCGCTTCACGGAACGTGCTTAAAGCTTCTTCTCCCTGGCCTAAATTCGCATACCCGACAATGATTGTGTTCCAACTTACCTCATTCTTACTTGATAATTCAACAAATAACTTCACAGCGTTATCCATTTTCTCACATTTGGCATATACATCGATAAGAGCATTTGAGACATAGACATCCAAATCAGAGCCAACTTTGACCACAAGACCGTGGATTTGCTTAGCTAAACCAGAACACTTTCCAATGGCACATGCATTCAATATACTAGTTAAGGTAAACTCATTAGGGGCAATAAACCCTTGTCTCATTCGAATAAACAGATCAATCGCCTCGTCGCAAAACCCGTTTTGACCAAAGCGAGCTATCATAAAACTCCAAGGTATCACATCATCCTTTGGCATCTTGTTGAATACTTTGAGAGCATCAGTCATGTCTCCGAGCTGTGTATACAACTCAAGCAAACCAACACCCACATGAGGATCCAACTCATAACATATTTTCAGAATTCGTCCATGAACACCCTTGGCATAACTAAACTCACCTAGCCCAATACTAGCCTTAAGCGCCATAGAAAAGTTGTAACTGTTAAGCATAAAACCATCCCTCCCCATACGAGATATCAGTTCAATCGCACCCTCAAAATCCCCATTCTCCACATAACAAGACACAATCCCACTCCAAACAACAACATCCTTACACAAAACCTCCTCAAAAACACTTGTTGCACTATCAACAAACCCACAAACAGAATACGAATTAATAAGCGCAGCTGCGACAAAAGCATTCGAACTAAAACCGAGCTTAACAATAGGAGAATGCAACCACCAACAAACCTGACCTTTATCCAAACCAACAAACCACTTCAAGAACGAAGTAAACACATGTGGATTTAGCTCGTGACCTTCTCGATGCAACCTAACATACAAACCAACGGGATCTTCACACGTATACCCTTGAATTAACGTAACGTAGGACACATTGTTTCTCTCAGGCATTTCGTCGAACAGTTTCAACGCATCGTTCACAACCCCACATTTCACGTAGGCGTTGAGTAAAATGTTGGTGGCGAATAAGTCCAAGCGGTTTCCTTTCTTGAAGATATCGCAGTGAATAGCTGTTGCTGAAACTGGGTCGTTTTGTTGAATGCAGAGACGAAGCATTGTGCCGTAAGCACGAGAGTCTAAGCTTGGGGATACCGAATCTGACCATTTCGATGGTTGAGAAGAAAACCCACATTTTAGAATTGGTTTCCATTGATGAGTTTGAGCTAAACTGATTGTTCTATGGAGCCTGATCATGCGTACGTGCGAGCTTCAAACTTTCCACAGCTTCTTTTTTACAGAAGAATCCGGTTCATCACAACCATTGTTATATTCTTCAATGTTCAATCTGGATAAACCGGGATGACTTTAAAACTCTTTGTAAGACTTTTAAGGCGATTGGATATGGGCCGGCCCAAAAGATGATATTTTATGAATTTCAAAACTAGGGTTTTTCATGAGTCCTCCCCTATAAAACTCAAAAGCTTTTAGCCGTATTGTAGCATAGAGACGCAAAACAGATCCTCTCTTTAGGTTTTAAGTTCATTCTTAGGTTTTTTTTTTCTGCTGTTAAGTTTTCTTTTTCGTATTGAAAGAAGTGTTTTTAATTGAGATGTGGTGTTTTGTTTTTGTTTTTTACCGAATGAATTTTTTGGTTTTGTTGAAATTTTTGAGAATCGGAGCAGATGATGAATAATTTGCACTTACAACGGTGCTTTCTTAGTAACCCATGCGGATTAACTAATCGAGCTTTTTAAAACTGATGTTCCGATTCTTCTATCTGATTATTTTTTTATGTTATAAAATACAGTTTTCTTTTGAGTTTTTGGGGATTAAATCCGTGTGTTTAACATAATTGAATTGCTTTTATAGCGATTTCAATTGTATAAGAAAACGTTTTGTTAAATGTTCTGTAAACTTAATAGGACTTTTTCGCAATATGAGTGGTGATCCAAGAATTGATTTAGATCGGATGATTAAGAAATAGAACGGTTTTAAGATGAGAAAGTTGGAGACTTGTAATTATTATTCAGATCAACTTGTCCTCTGATTTTGAATGAGACCGAGTATTCTAAACCTCTAGCTAGAATCTCTCTTGAGTCAATAAATGCCATATCATATCTGTACAGCTATATAACAATAGCTTAAGGGCTTTCAACGACCATTTACTATTTGATGCCTTTACTAGTGTGTTGAAACGGTTCAGTTCTTTGGTTCTCACTAAAACGACCCATTAAGATTATCAAACTCATGTTAATATTTTGAAGTTGTAAACATTAGTAATATTCTGACATAATCGAAACCAATATTATCTAGCATGTAGCATCAAATGCTTTATCAATCTCAGTATTAGCTGAGAAGATCATAGTTTCAGATACCAGTTTATTATGATTCTTACAATGAAACTATAATAGCCATTTGCAACTAATGATATATCATTACCGATAAAACGAATGATACATGTTCTGTAAAATATTTGTCAGTGCTGTATCTGAGAAAAGTACAATTTAAACGAACCCAAACTTGCCTATCGATAGGGAGACAGGAGACTGAAAAATGGTCTTATGGATTCCACCTCCATTCAACGCATGAGAAACATCCATTGTATGCGAAGTCACATTCTCAAAGTCATCATTGACGAAATAATTTTTTGTGTTCTAAAAGTCTAGACACCAATCTTTACTCAACCCATATGACTATTTCTATCAATATCTTTACTGCTTCCCTGAATCTTAAAATGACCACTTATAGCAATGTTTTACAAACGATGATAATCAGATATCATTATATCTGTTTAAACTTGTTCAGACACATTCAAACAGAGGACTTCAAATTGAAAAACATCAAAACCTCCTAATTGAAACAGGGGATATCGAAGCTGGAGATGTAGGGGTGTCAATTGGGCCCGCGGCCCGCGGACCTGGCCCGTTTGGTCTAGTAGGGAAGCGGGTATGGGCTTTTGATTTCGGGACCGCAAAATAGCGGGCCTAGCGGGCCGGCCCGTTTGGGCATGCGGTCTTGTGCGGTCCGGTCCGCAAGCGAACCGCGGTCTGCGGTCTTGCCCGCGTATTTGTGTTTGTTTGACCATATGTACATACTTTAGATAGAGAAAGAGGGTTTGCCAAGGTTTGTTAGAGATTTTTTTGGCAAAACCTTACGATTACGAATAAAAGTTTTGTGCAAAGACTTTTGTTGACTCTTGCTTCAAGCTGAGAGGATTGTATCCTCCATGGTAAGTTTTCTCAGTTTTAACATACACATAAACACTTAATCAAACATTTTTTGTACTGTCTTCTTCCCCCTCTGTTTTAACATAGATTGCATAAAGCACAAATGGTTTATAGGGAACGATGGCCATCGAATCAGGACTCGAAACAGCTTGGGTTTGTGATTCAATCAACGAATTTTGGCTCGAAACAAATGGATCTGAACAATCGGGAGTTGAGTGAGAGATTTGTGTTTGTAGGATTCGGTTTTGACAGAGGACAGAGACAGGTGAGAATCGTGAGATCTGGTTTAGTAGGCCCTACGGATTCAGAGACTTTGGTTTGACTCTTGCTTCAAGCTGAGAGGATTATCTCCTACATGGTAAGTTTTCTCTGTTTTATCATACACATATACACTTAATCAAACGTTTTTTGTATTGTCTTCTTTTCCCTCTGTTTTAACATAGATTGCATAAAGCACAAATGGTTTATAAGGAACAATAGCCATCGAATCGGGACTCAAAACAGTTTGGGTTTGTGATTCAATCAACGAATTTTGACTCGAAACAAACGGATTTGAATAATCGGGGGTCGAGTGAGAGATTTGTGTTTGTAGGATTCAGTTTTGACAGAAAACAGAGACAAAAGTGAGAATAGTGAGATCTGGTTTAGTAGACCGCATGGACCCGCGGGTCAGTCCGTTAACCCGCATAATATAGCGGAGCGGGCTTGGTCATTCATTTCCATGACCGCAGCCCGCAACGGTCTGGCCCGCCAAACCCGCAAAACCAAACAGGCCCGCGCGGGCCGGCCCGTTGGACACCCATATGGAGAGGCAACCAAAAATAAAAAAAAAGTTGTATTTCAAACATTCATTTCATTCTGTTGCAACTTATGGGTTACTTAGAAAACTGTCACTATCACATGCATGACGAGTGTATTGATTCTTCACCCATGTGACATATTGCATTTTATCATTAGCTTTTAAATATGCAATCGTCTACATTTTCAGGAAGAATAACATATTAATACGAAATAAAAAAAAGATTCCAACTTCTTCAAAAGGTGTATTATTTCATATCAATAAAAACATAAGATATTTTGGTTTCAAAATTTTCAATGGTGTAGAAATTGCATTTGTTTCTTTATTCCTGACCAGCCACGAGCTATGCCATGTTAAATATTAATGGCTAGTGATGGATGGTTACTATTCAATGAAAGTGGCAATGGTCAAAAATAAGGCAAACAAAAAGGACCCTCACTTTTATCACTCTTCATTTTCTTCCCAATATACAATTCGGCCAAACTCGTGTTAAAGACTTGCAAGCAAGACTTTAAAAGACTTTTAACACATTATAGCTAGTCGGCGAGATTTGACCATGTATCTAACCAATTTACAACCACGTGTTTCTTGATTGTATATAAATCATAAATGCATATATATAACGACAAATCATACCAAACCAAACCAGGAAATATAGATAACCAAAGACGAAAGTTATAATATGTTAGATGTTAGTAGTAGGCACATTTCTGTTTCAAAACACAGACGGAAGCTTCATGCGAAGCCACGAGGCGTGTTCATTTTCTTTTATTATATATATACTTCAAAATTCAATAAATGTAGTACGTACATATGACACAATCTATTGCCACACAATTGGTACCGAAAAATATTCGGATTTATTTTACAGGTCAAAAGTTTAATTCATGTATTTTTACATTGTCATGTGTTAAAGAAAAACAACGTCGATTTCAAAATCATACATAGTGTTATATACACAATAAAGTTATGTTAAGAGGTAAACTATAAGCTAAATGGTTGAGATGTTGAGCCTACAACTGCATAAGTTTGTCGTTTTGATGAAAAATCCTTAAACTATGATACTAGGCACGTTTCTTCATAGGAAGCTAGCCAAGAGCCGTGTTCATTTTCTTCACATATACTTGTAAGTTAAACTAACAAATGCAGTGAGACGATAAACAACGCTTCTCAAATCAAATTGTATCAATGACATTAGACATAAAAAAGATCATTAATATAAAAGAAATACTAATATATATGTTTGTATAATACACATTCTTAGAAGGTAAATTAAACGTAATAATATTATCATAAAGCGTGTGGTTGAGTCGAAAAGATTAGGGGAAGAAGCCAAATACAAAACGTACAAAACATCGATGGTCTTCGAATGTTAAAATGACAAACTTGGTTCAAGTCCCAATCACAAAAAAAGAAGATGAAAGAGTTTTTTAGGCTGATGTCGGATAGTAAGGAGATGTCGATACTACTCTGCAAAAAACACAAACACAAAAAAACAGAAAATGTGAAAACGCGTGTTTTAATAGTAAACTTACGATAGTAACAACTAACAAGTCAAATCTTTCTTTGGCTGTATATATGGAGTGAATATACAACATTTCAATTTTCTTACAAAAGATAAACTTGTCGGTATCAAAGCAAAATCAACGCGGTTTTAAAACGATCATGTATGATACTGCAAAACTACAATATCTACCGTATGATAGGAGCATGACAACCATAAGGAATCAAAAGGCTGTATTATCAGTAACAGTCGCATGACTAAATTGACTCATAATTCTTTAATTAATGAAAAAAATAAAGAAAGAAGAAAACCTTGGTATTTTAATTTGGGTAAAATCCTTGGATTTGTAGGAGAACAATTACCTCTCCTTTCGCTTCTCAAGAAACCTTTGCAATGACTTTCTCCTTGCGATTGGAAGATCTACACACACAAATTACATATTTATCAGAATTTGTAATTCATCCGTTTTCTAACTCAAAACTAAGTCGTTTAACTAGTGGATCAACTCATATACCTTGTAATATTTTTTAATAAACCAAGAGGTGATCCGACTAATTTATCATGTAGTCATGGAATAGCTTACTCACAGCATATATTACTTTAGTTCCCAGTTAAACGACTAAAACTCTGTTTAAATCACTAGATGCAATACTTTTAGTTTAGTCATTGTTTAAAATATAATACTAACCTCCTTCTAGATTGTGACCAAAGAGCTTTGTTGTAGTCTGAGGAATTACCGAGTCATCATTTTTCTTAGAAGCTGCAGTTTCCATGGCCACCTTCATTATTTCCTCCGCTTTGTTACGGGGCACTTGGTATACGGATACGCTTCCATTGTAGAAGATCGTCATGGGAACAGTTCCAGATGCATCTTCTTTACTCTCCCTGAAGAATGAAAACAAACATTTTCAATTTTCAAATTTCAAAACTCTTATTATTACTACTTTTTACTTATTTTTTTTTTTTCTGTAACGCCAAAATAAAAAAAAGATAAACCGGAAATAACCTAGAAACAGGCGCGTGGACCGGAGAAACAGGAATTTTTGGTTGGTCTTGTCTCGGAGTAGACGGAACGGAAGCACCACCACCAGATGCTAATAACGATTTTATAATTTCTGGATCGATCTTTGAAATCGCTCCTTGAATTTCTGTGATGAAAAAACTTTAATTAATACTAATTGTGTTCATTTTATAAATGATTATTAGAAGAGTAAAAAAGAAAAATGAACCTCGGAAGCTGCGACGGCGATCGAGAAATTTCTTGAACTTAGGCTTAGGAGAGATGGTATTAGTAGTGGTCTGTTTTTGCTTATCGAGACCGAGGAAATCGAGTTCTACGGTTGCTTTAGTCATCTTTAGAGATTGAGAGAGAGGATTGAGTTTGAGATGGGAGAAGCGGGAGGGAGAGAGAGAAGTTTATTAGTAATGATAAAAAAAATAAAGAAGAAGAGAAGTTTCATGAGAGAGAGAGATTTTTAAAAATTGTAGAACGCACGAGGTTCATGCTTTTTTGTCACAACCCCAACCCACAAAACTCTCCAACTCACCACCTCCCTACTTTTTTTTCTTTTTCCCTTTTTTTTAATTAGGCTTCTTCCCCCAACCTCTCTTCTTTCTTATCTTTAATTTAATCAATTTAAACACATGCTTATAAGCCTAATACTACTACTATTCATTAAGTATATCTATATTTTGTTTTTTTATACCCGGAAATAACGCAAGCCAATCACAATAGCCCAGACATGTATTTCTTTATACACTATTTCACCTTGGGTTCTTCTCTGATTGTACGCTTTCCACTATTTGTTTTTCTTTCTCTTCTGTTTCAAACATGTTTTTTTTAGAGGAGAAATACTTTTTTTTTTTAGTCCTTTTCTATTTTCTTGTTATTTTTCAGACAGTTACATGTACAGCTGATGTTTGAAATAGACAATTCAGTAATAGTACTATACTTCTATTTCTTTGAATTGTTCATTCTGTAATTGCGAGGCCTTGCATTTACTTCACTTTATAATTTTCCTTCCAAAAGACGACTACCAAGTAGAATAACGACTAGTAATTCAAATATTACAAGTCAAGTTTTATTGAATTTTCAATATTAACTTTCAACACTACTGTTCAAAGCTATCTCTATCTTAGTTGAACGGAATTGAATTAGTTTTTTTTTTTTTTTGGTAAAAGGAATTGAATTAGTTGAATTGATACTATACGTTAAGATATATTACTAGTGTGTTTGTAATTATACTTTTTATAAATAATGTCTTAACAATTGGTAATGCATATTTTAACCACCCTAAGAAACCTAGTAATGCATTTGTGTTGTTATTCGTAAAATCAAAAGTTTGAGTCTTTATTAAAGTTTATTCTCTATAAGAATCTCACCCAAAGTAGCATGATTTTTATACATGTTATCTTATATAATATTTTAGAAAATTTTCTTTAAAACATCTTTGAGAAATTGTCATGTATGCATCTACAAAGATAATATGTGACCCTTTTTTTAATTTTGTTTTTTTCCACAATAAAATCTAAAACCTAAACAACATTATCTTCAATAACAATAAGTGCACCTTAAATATGAGGGAAGAATATTGGAGATTAAATCTCAAATGTTATATTACATTGAAACCTCGTGGAATTAAATATTAATATACAATTACCAATTGTGCACGAAATTAACTTTGTATGCATATAATATAATAATAAATGAGTATTAGAAAAAGATTTTGTAAGGGATGGGTTAAAAGCTAAATAAAGTTCTATCGTGAAATTTTTTTAATATCAGCAACATTTTTATAATATATAGATATGATTTACATATAGAATAAACGATGAAAGAATTAAATATAATGTAGAGATAAGCTCCAATATTAACAACATTTTTAATATTTAGATATGGGGTTAAAACGGGTAAAGTGAGTTGTACAAACGTCAAAATTACTAACTAAATCAATTGAAAAAAACCATTTCACTAAATTTTGAAGTTTAATTAATGTGTATTTTATATTACCGAAGTACGTTTTATTTCTTTAGCAGTGTGCAAATTTATCTTAGATTTTAGAGATGCGTAAAATTTTATTTGTGACAACTTAATAATTTTTCTTCTAAATTTGAAAATACAGATTTATTAAATATCTAATTACGAATAATTTATCAGCATTTTGTTACAATAGTGTATACGAAACTATAGTAAAATGTTGAAGAAGAAGCCGTGATTTCTAATAATTCCAAATTTAAAAATACAGATTTATTAAATATATAATTACGAATAATTTATCAGCATTTCGTTACAATAGTGTATACGAAACTATAGTAAAATATTAAAGAAGAAGCCGGGAATTCTGATAAGGCATAATTGTATATATCTTTATATTATTCACCTTCATAGTAAATTAAAAATAAATTATTATTTTTGAAAAACAATGTTATGTTTCATTTAAATATAGTGGAATTTTTCCCTAGTATATATATGTTTCATATACATGTTTGAATGTTATATTTAAGTTTCTTTAATGAATTAATATATGACAGTTTAATGTGGTTTGAAATTTTATTCTTGCAATTTTGTCACAGTCTCATAGATAGGTAATATTTTTTGTTTTTTTAATCAAGGTTTTATGTGTGTTCATAAAACTAAACTAGAAATGGTCTCAGAACTGGGTAGAGGTTTAGAAACTAATAAAAATCAATAGTCAGGTCGGAAGCATGTTTTCTTGCTAGAGAAAAAGGAGTGGTCGCAAAGATAGAGTGAGTATGCGGCTGATTTTATTCTCTTGTGCTTTTATTTGTCGTAAAGAACCGGCCGGTACTTTTATTGTTTCCATATGTGGTTGCTCTTTTACAGCTAAAATGACATCTTTCTACCAAAAATGATGGATCTTGAACCACCTTCAAACTAAAGTGAATTCACTATTCTATCACGTGATTGCTTAAATAACAAAAATTTGTTTAATATACGAAAAGTAAAAGATACTCATATTAAATATCTCAACCAAGTTTTATTCATGTGGGAAGATCTGTTATTTTAAGTAATAAAAACTACATATAATTCTTTTCTTGTTTAATAACTAAAATAGAATATTATATAAAAAGAGAAAAACTCCGAAGAATACACTAAATAATTAATATCTGTTTAATCTTTTGGATCGTATTATTGAAAGTAAACAATCGAAAAATTCAAGGAATAATAAATCAAAATCATAAAAATTATAGTCTCACAAACATAAATAAATCTATCTAGATACTACTGAGCCAACCAATCATGAAGGTCCTTCTGATTTTGAAACATACAAATTCTTCTTAAACAGATAGTCTAAGCAATTTTCTGACTCTTGAATATCCGAATCTTGTATCTTTATTTTTTCAAGTCTCCTAAATGAAAAGATAATTCTTTACAAGGAAAACCGAGGAAAAAAACCTCAACCATAAGTTCTATCTCCAAAGTAATTATCTGGAAAAGAAAAATAAACCACAACCTAACAGGAGAAACCATAAGCCCCAACCTACCAGAAAAACCATAAGCCCCAACTTACCAGAGAGAACCACACGCCATACGATCTAACCGGAGAAGATAACACCGAGAAAAGAGAAAAAATAAAAAACCAAGTATCTCTGGTGGCAGTCAAAGGATGCCACCCATCGGAGAAGTGAGAGACAAATTTTTTGAAGGATAGGGTTAGGACTCTAAAAGCTGAATTTAAGTTATAACGATATATACTATCTGTTAAATATACAATTTTTTTTGTTTTTCTCAAAATACATGAATGCTTCCTTTTTAAAAACATAAAATAACCAATTTCAAAATTTTCACATTTTCTAAAGGACAATAACTAAATAAAAACATAAAAGTTGATAATATTAAGTTCATAAAAAATTAAAAATTATTATTTGAAGATGCATAAGCCAAGTGTTAAAGGATAAAAATACTTATATTTTACATTTTCAAATAATATATTAATTTTTAAAACTTCCTCTATATTAACAATTAAACTATTAAACTTTGAATTATAACCATATATCCAATATTTTTAATATATTCTTTCTTTATATTCAACAAGCTAGATTTTTTTTTAAATGAAATATTTAGTTTTGGTCGTTATTGTTGTAATATGAATCTAAGACATATAATGCTAATTCATTTTAAATTTGTTGTCGTTTGAAAATTATTTTTTGTTCAAATTAGTTATGTTTTTATTTATTAATATACATTATCAAAAAATCATCTCATCTATTTAGGACATCTCTAACCTAAGCACCTAACATTAAATCCTACATCAAATCCTCTCCAACTCAACACTATATTTTGGACATTAAAATAGTACAAACCATTTTTTGCACTACATGTACAAAAATTTAGTGTTATATTATTTTTATATTGAACTATTTTATTTATAAAAGATACTTTATGTTTCAAAATCTTTTATTATAAATTTTTTAAATATATATTTTAAATGTATAATGTTTATTTAAAATGATTAATCAATTGAATATTTACATTTTTTACAACCACACTTTTCAAACTTTATATCAATAATGTTTTTATTGGTAATTAAAAATTGAAATGCAAATAACATTTATATAATTGAAAACTTTAAAACATAAATAATACCAAAATTAAAGATAAAAACAGAAAATAAATAAAAGATATACAAAAACTAATTATTTTAAATTGATAATCCACATGAATCAATTAGATAAATTAAATATCAATCGATAAATTTATTTAAAATATAAAATAAGTGGATATAATTTATAATTTAGATAAATAAGTGGGTAAAATTAAAAACAACAAATTGTAAAAAAAAGGAATATGTTTATAATATTTATTTTTGGTATAAGAAATAGTGCAATGCGTTGGAATAAAATTCAACACTATTTTAGTGCAACACTAATTTAATGCTTAAAATAGTGCAAATGGTTGGAGATAAACCTAGTTGGAGATACTCTTATAATTAAATAAATAAAAATATCAAGTATTTTGAAGTTCTAAAAGTTAATAAGAATATAACAGAACATTAATACATTCTCTTGTGAAATAATTTTAAACTTTAAAGTAAACTGAAATTGAAGAAGTATATAAGTTTAACAAAAAGTAGAACCATAATATTTTGACATCCACCTACTTACTGATGAAGATAAGATTTGATCAAATGCAAAAAGATGCCAAAGCTAGAAGAAACATAAGACAAGTACTCCCGATTTATTTTTTTAAATGTCACTTTGACATATTTTACACAATTAAAAAAATTATTTAATACATTATATTTTTTTTATTTTTGTAATTAATAAATTTAAAAAACATAAATAAAACTGAAAATCTGATAATAAATCTGTATCGAAAAAACAAAACAATATTTAAAAAACAAAAATTTAATTTTAAAACAACACTTATTATAAAATGGAGACAATATGTGTTTTTTCATCTTGGAAATTCCGTGATTCTAAAAATTTAAAGAAATTCCTTTCTTAAAAAAGTTTTTGTTCGAAAAACTAAATACAGCACTAAATAGGAAAAAGAAGAATTAAAGAGAAAGAGGTGAAAGAGTCAGGTGCATGTCTTTCACGTGTTGAGATGTTGAAGTTAATGTCGATACATCACTAGGCAACAAACATAACTTCTCTCCATTATCACTTTCCTCTCACACATTCTGATTTGACTCACCTTCTCTCTCTCTCTCTCTCTCTCTCTACTGACTCCAATTAATACGCCACCTTTATTTATTTTTTTAAATTGATTCATTTCACGTTTTGTCTGTGTTGGCGATTTGGTGTCGATATAATTTTCTTCCCTCTAGCTGTGACCAATTCTCCCCTCTCTTATCTCTACCTTTCGTGTGACCAACTTGCCCTTCTTTTGGTCCCTAACCCTATCTCTAGTCTCTTCTAGACAAATTATTATGTTTTCTTACTCTACATTTCTTGTTTATCTCAACTCACAAATGTTAATTTCCCAACCAAAAAAAACTCACAAATGTCTCTAATATAGAGATAACTTCGAAGACAGCCTGCTAAAAATATGGCCATAGTAAAATAACTTTTGAATTTGAAGTATAGTTAGTGGATTATCAAAGATATGATATTGTAGATTTGTGAGTAAAAATATAGATTGCATGTAATCGAAAGTGAAATATATGGAAGTGAAAATATATATGTAGGTACTAAGAGAGCCTAGTAAAACTACGGCCATGGTGAAATAATTTTTGAATTTGAAAATATAGTTAAAGGATTCTTTAAGAAAACAGAATATATATAGTTAGTGGATTGTCAAAATAGGGTTGTTTGCTTAAAATTCCTACTATATCCATTAAATTTGTAATGCTATGTACTTTTTTTTTTATGATATAAACTTTTCGAACCTGTCACATTGTACCCAAATTATATTTTTTTCCAAATAGTCATTTAAAATTGATCGGGACCTTAACGGTATAAATAATAAATAATGTTTTGAAATCACATTTGTAAATTAATTTAATAAAATTAAAAATATTTAAATATAACTAATATTTGACAGCTTAGGCCATCTCCGGACCTCTTTGAATTTAATCTTAGTTTTTATAATTAAATCTAATTAAATAATTAGATAGTTTATCATTAAATTCTAGAATTAATATAAGGAAGCCATGTGGCAATAAAATGTCTCAAGAGATGAGTTATGATGTCTTCCGTGTATAGCTAAATATATTTTTATGTCATCACTTTATTGTACTTTTTATATATCGACAAAATCTGTAACACTTTGTATTATTTTGATCTTGGTCTTACCACATGAACTTTCCGACTTTGTCACATTGCACCCGTATTACATTTAGTCTCTCCAGATAGCAATTTGAAATTGAATTGGATCTTAACCGGATAATTAGAGTTTTGAATTCACGATTGCATATTAATTTTATAAGATTAAAAACTTTTAAATACAGTGTATACGGTGCTTAATTCATAAAAACTGGTGAATAAAAGCCTACCAGAACTAGATTTAAAGTCACAAGGTACATATTATTCATTTAAAATGGTATAACACAAACTTACAAAAACAAACTAATCAAACAGTGTTATTTAGGTCCATAATCCGATACGGATCCTAGACGTAAATCAAATGAGTAACAACTTTTGTTAGTGTCATATTTTTCTATATAGGAACATTAATTGAACTCTGGATGACCCCTATATGATCATTTAATGGCTAAATAGTCTATACATAGTCTAGAAATAATAATAGTATTTCTGGCTTATAAGAGTGTCTACGGTGTTTACTTCATAAGAAATAGTTAATAAAAGCCTACCAAAATTAGATATAGAGTCACAAGGTACATATTATTCATTTAAAATGATGAAACACAACCGAATTAAAATAAACTAATCAAACAATGTGATTTAGGTCCAGACTCCTATACGGATCCTAGACGTAAATCAAATGAGTAACAACTTTTGTGTACATATTAGAGTGTCATATTTCTATATAGGAACATTAATTGAACTCTAGATGGCCCTTATATGATAATCTAATGGCTAAATAGTCCAGAAATAAGAATAGTATTAATGGCTTATAAGAGTGTTTGCGGTGCTTACTTCATAAAAAACTAGTGAATAAAGCCTACCAAAACTAGATATACTATCACAAGGTACATATTATTCATTAAACTTAATTTCTCACACTACGGAAAAAGGGTTTGGTTAACGTGTGAAAAACGCTATCTAAAGATACGATAGCATTTTTAGAAGGGCTATATCATCGTCCGTCATAATAGGTCAGACATTTTAGATAACGTTTTTTGTGTGTGCTATTGTTAAGCGGTATACAATAGCATTTTATTGTCTGCAATAATTTTAAATACAATAGCAATTTTCTGGTGTTATTGATTGGTTTATTTATTTATTTCACACACACATATTTATTAAATTTTATAAATGGGTATAATAATGAAAATATTGCTACAAATAAAATAATAAAACAAAATATTATCAATAATTTTAATAATACAATAAATTATACAACAAATTACAAAAATATGGTAAAAAAAAAAATACAATAAAATCCAGGATATTATGAACCCATTATGGATGTCCATTATTGGGACCATTAACATTAGGAATGTTCTAGAGGACTTGTGAACCAAATCTAAACCCATATAGATGTACCCTATATTAGTCTTGTTTCCTATTAGAATAATACACCACTGATATTATTCACAACACGTTATCAACACAAAATCCTAGCTGTCTGAGCAAATATGAAAAACCTAATTGGCAGATAAGTATTTAAAAAAAAATTAAATTAGTTTTTTTGGTTGATGATTTGTTGATTCAATATAACGATGCATGTGTAAGTAGATCAAATTTTAGGATTGTCCTTATTTCATATGAGAGAACACGTAACATAGCTTTAGTTCTTACTTGTTCTCTCAAAATTGTTTGGTACCAAGGCACAACAACTTTAGTTTTATTTATTATTGCTTCGATATCATTTTCCAACGAAGTTTTGGAATTTTGTTTTACCGAGCAAACACAATGAGGGAAAAGTGCCAATTCATACCCAAACAACTAACGACGTGCCTATTCATACCCAAACTTCGAAGGAGTGCCAACACATACCCAAACTATATAAAATGTGCCAATACATACTCAAACAACAACAATGTACTTATTCATACCCAAACATTGCAACAGTGTCAATACATACCCAAACTATATAAAACGTGCAAATACATGCATTGACCAACATTCCGTTAGTCAACTCTTTTGAATAGGATCTGACATGGTAAGTCAACGAGTACATGTTTATAAAAAATTAAAATCAACAGATGTGCAAAACGACGTCGTTTTGAAATGCAACGAGCCCGGAACAAAAATCTTTAAAAAGAAAGAAAGGGTGTTACGAGTTTCTGACCGAGAACACGAAGATTAAAAGGCACAATCGTATGTTAGTCAATGCATGTATTGACATATTTGTTATAGTTTGGGTATGTATTGGCGCTCTTTCGATATTTGGGTATGAATAAGCATGTTGTTAGTTGTTTGGGTATATACGGGCACATTTTATATAGTTTGGGTATGTTTTCGCACTCCTTCGAAGTTTAGGTATGAATAGGCACGTTGTTAGTTGTTTGGGTATGAATTGACACTTTTCCCACACAATGATGACATCGTCTTTAATCACCAATTCAATTTGTCTTAAGCATTTATGCCTTATATTGATCCGTCTCATGCTTAATTTCTCTATAGGCATATTCCCTTTGATCAAGTGTCACTTTACGAAGACATATGTTTGATGTCTCGTATTACTTGAATGATGGCAAACAAATTTTTAAGAACATCGCCACGATTATGACGACGTCCCAGTGGGTGGTTTATGACGACATCTCCATCGTACCGTTCTCAACGTATGCGATCTGCATCGAGAATCTATAGATGACACCGTCTCCATTACCGCCAATAATGACTTCTCCGATCTCGTCCATCTATTATCTCCGATTTCTAAGATAAGTATAATCCCATACTTAACTAATAATTACTTAATCCTGTTCATGTGTTAGGAATTCATGCTTTGATTATGTTGCTTAAATATTAACATGGCTTATATGATCCACTATGTCAGTTATCAATTAATTAACCATTTGACACCATCTATTCTTAACAATCATTACATGATCATGAGTTAGTAAGAAAATGATACTGCTTATGTTATTTATTTTATCAAGTAATAACAATTATGCCCAATTAAAAATAGACCCGACCATGTTTTATTACGACTTATTGATACATATTCATTGTGGCTATATCAGTGATGGATTTACAACTTATACTTTATTGTTTGGTAAAATATATTGGCTTGGAAAACTTTGTTGCATCACATGTTAGTTACGCAAACAGAGATTAAAGAGAGATGTCTCCGGTATGGTTTTCCATCAAGGTCACTATTTCACGACGTCTCCTTTTATGGTTTACAACAACATCTCTATCAAGTCCGAACCAAAGTTTTTCGATCATCATCGAGGTAAACTTAATCACCCCATTAGTTTTCTATTGTTTCAATTAGTTGAGATGGATACAGTTAGTCATTTGGTTTTATTAAATGAACTGATTGTGAACTAGTTTACTAGCATGATATTAATAATGCATGGTGAGTTCTTGAATTTATTTATTTTTATGCACTACAAGAAAACAGGGTATTTGCGAGGGCACGATTCGACGCAAGGACGTCGCAAATCCGCGTGTGCGACGACTTTGCGTCGACTCGCTGGCCGTCGCAAATCGCTCGTCGCAAAACAGGAAACGTCGCAAATTCGACGCAGATTTGCGACGGCGTTGCGTCGGTGACATTGTGCGTCGAATTTGCGATTGGAACAGTTTTGCGACGCCTTGCGAGGAGTTTGCGATGCGTCGTAATGCGACGTTTGTGCGAGGTACGCATTGCGACGAATATGTTTGCGACGAATGAATATGCGACCAATTTGCGACGTACATGTTTGCGACGTACATGTTTGCGACGAACAAGTTTGCGACGGCTTTGCGAGGCCGGTGTTTGCGAGGAATTTACGAGTAATACGTATTTATAATTAATAATTAATATAAAATATTATAATTAATAATACTGTTAAAAATTAGATTATTTTATAATATTAAAATTAATTATAATATAAAAATTTAATTTAAAATTAAAATTAAAATATTTAAATTTACAAAATATGAAAATTAAAATT
>OVAP01001284.1:0-24993 GCA_900406295.1 Aurinia saxatilis | reverse complement strand
TAAAACCACACAGAGCCGGCTTATTGCCGGATTCTGGTGGTATTTTCACCAGAAAACTAGATTTAGACTTTGTTTTAGTGATTTAATTGTTTTGTGTAGGAATTTAATTGTATAAAACCAAGTAAATGCGGCCGCGTATGCACTCGATAACACGTCCTACAAATAATCGTTTTTTATTGTGCGTGTATACTGTATAGTCTTTTACCAAACTAAACAAAATTAAGAACAATTAAGAAAACAAGTTTATATACTTAACACACGTATGCTCTCGTCATGAATGATGATAGAATATTAGAATATATATACAATTATACATGCATTTTTCAAAACATCTCGACATTTGCCTGATATATTTAAAAACCAAGTAAAATGTGGAAATTTGAACACAAATCACTCAACTAGAATTTTTTTTTTAAAAAAAAGACATGAAAGGTTGCTTTTTGTCGACAAAAACAAAAAAGTGATCCGTGACACATAATAATGCAAACTATGATATGTACTAGTATATAAAGGTTTGGGTCCCACTTACATATGGTATCGAAATAAACCCACAAGTTTTACTTCTTTCCATTCATCGGTGTTCCAATATAAAACGAACACGTTAAAAAAGTTGGTTTAGTAAAATCAAATCGTGCAGACACGTCTCGTAATACGCCTCGCTGTTTAATTGGTTTAGCATTTAGTTCCGGTTTGGTTTTGGTTAGTTCTGTGGCACACAAATGTACGACTCATTGCGACGCACCTGGACTCTCTGTGGCTCTTTCTTTCTTTCTCCGTCGTCGAAGATCGTCGTCGTCGATCGGAGAGTGAATTATTTGATCTGAGATACATAAGAAGAGTCAGAGAGATGCAAACCATCTCCAAAGCTTCTTCTGCTGTCTCCTTCTTTCGATGTTCTAGGGTTTTGTTTCTTTTCTCTCTCTCCATCTTATCTATTCCGATTATGATGTCTTTGTTTTTGGCAAGGATCTGTGCTTTTGAATTTTGATACATGACAAGGGAAAGTAATCGGACTTTTTTACTCACTGAAATTTTCCCTTTCTTGGAAGTGTATCTCCTTCAATTTATGATCATTCTCGTTATAATGTCCTCTTGAGAAACTTTTTCTGTATATTGATCTAATGGTAGATGTTTATTTGGATGCAAAATGATGTTTAACATATTGTTGTTGAAATTATGTGTTAACATTTGTTTTGTTTTTGTTTCTTGCAGAATATAAGAACTCAGGCATGTGTTGCTCCAGCTGTGAGACAGCTTAATCTAAGAAAGGGTATAGTGTGCAGAGTGATGAAGTTTGTCTCTTCACCTCTTAGGACTTTGCGTGGTGCTAGTAGATCTATACGTGTCTCACGCTTCTGCAGTGTCTCCAATATCTCCTCATTGCAAATTGAAATGGTGTGTGCGTGTGTGTGCAATTGTGAATCTCCTAAAACATTTTCTCTATTATAGTTTGGTCCATAGATTTATATTTTCCTTTTAGGTGCCTTGTCTTAAGGACAACTATGCTTACATATTGCATGACGAGGACACTGGTACAGTTGGAGTGGTTGACCCTTCTGAAGCTGAACCTGTTATGGATTCCTTGAAGAGGAGTGGTCGGAATCTAACATACATATTGAATACACATCATCATTACGATCACACTGGTGGGAATTTGGAATTGAAAGACAGATACGGTGCAAAGGTAGGAAGATATAACTTCTCTCTCTCTTTTCCTTGTTGTGCAATACTGCAATGATAACCATTTAAAAAAAAAAATGTTTGGAATAAACGAAAGTTACATCATTGGAACGTAGGTGATTGGCTCAGCTTTAGATAAAGACAGAATACCTGGAATTGATATAGCTTTAAAGGATGGTGACAAATGGATGTTTGCTGGTCATGAAGTCCATGTTATGGATACTCCTGGCCACACCAAAGGTTGTTTATACTTCTCGTATTAACTTTGGTAGTTTTAAATGTTATTCCCTGGACATTCTTGCTTTCCGATTAGCTTTTAGTCGCCCACGAAAAAGTAGTTCAAGATTCTAGTATTTCAGTCTATATTCAATGTCTTCTAAATATACACATGATGTGTGAGAATAAGCTGAGAATGGAGATCTGGTTTAGATCTGGTGGATTTCCTTACAGATTGATCTTGACTTGGCACATAAAACAGTGTTCTGTCTCTTGTTGAGAGAATTTAGTTGGACATCTTCAGGAATTCTAATACTTCTCAACAGCCTCGTGGGTTAATAGGGTCTGTAAGAGTTTGGAATTCTTGCGAATAGTCTATGGGTTTTAGTCTATTCCTGATTTCTATTGAGATGGCCTATGAGAGTTCTACCGTAAGCTCTGTGGCCAGAGTTTAGTCTTGTTCTGTTTCGTGATATTCTGTTTGTATGTAAGAATTATGTATAGCTCTCCTTGTATATCTTTCTCTTCTCCAGATGAGATGTTAGATTTTTGCTGTGCAAACAAGAGCCATGCTTCCTTCTACTCTTTTTTTCTAATCATCTCAACTTTACTTGCAGGCCATATCAGCTTATACTTTCCAGGATCACGAGCTATTTTCACCGGGGACACCTTGTTTAGCTTATCATGTGGCAAACTCTTTGAAGGTACTCCTAAACAGGTATGCAACACACCTCTCTGTATCTTCCTACCTTAATTACTTCTCTTTTTAAACAAGACCTTCAAGGTCAGTTAATGTATTTTAATCCTCTGCAACTTGTTCTGTAGATGCTTGCTTCTCTCCAAAAGATCATAGCTTTACCAGATGACACAAGCATATACTGTGGTCATGAGTATACACTGGTCTGTTCTATTTCGTTTGATTGGTCTTCTAGTGTTATTGAAAACCATTTACCAGAGTCGTGGTTTGAAATGAAATGAATTTGAATTGGGTGCAGAGTAATTCCAAGTTTGCAATGTCTTTAGAGCCAAACAACGAAGTGCTCCAGTCTTATGCTGCTCATGTCGCAGAGCTCCGTAGCAAGAAACTACCTACGGTAAAAAGATTTATCCAAAAAGGATCCTTAATGCATTGCTCAACTTTTCCTGGTTAACTCAATGGTTGGTTCTTGTTTTTCTATTTTTGCCAAACTTCAGATTCCCACTACATTGAAGATGGAGAAAGCTTGTAACCCGTTCCTCCGCAGTTCGAATTCAGATATTCGTCGAGCTTTAAACATTCCAGAGACTGCAGATGATGTAGAAGCTTTGGGGATTATCCGAAGGGCCAAGGATGATTTCAAAGCCTAAAACTTTTTGAACTAAATAATATTGGTTGCATCAGTATAGTCCATAAATAAGGTGTGTGAAGCCTTTGAATTTGGACTTGTGTTTTTCTTCAAAAANTTTTTTTTAAAAAAAAAAAAAAAAAAAAAGATGATTTTAACTTTGGTTGCATAACTTCTAATTTTTCTACTCATCAACACCGTAATAAAAAGTTGTTGAAGTTATATATGTTTACTGTTTCTTATTGGAAAAGTGTTTGGCAACTCATAACATGGGCTACGCCATTGTAACTGCAAGTGCAGTAACCACAATAAGTCGATAACCATACCAATTCAACAACAAGCCTTAACAAATACTCAGATTTATTTGCCTAGACTCATTTTAAAATTCTCCCAAAAACAAGAATGCAACCTTGTTAATAAAATTCACAAGAGGTTTGATGATTAGTTAGTAGACAACAGCTTGACCTTATTGTAGGATTAGTCTGAGGAATAGATTCAACGTTTGGTCGTCGTTGTCACTAAAATAACTATGAGCAGTAATAAATAACCTAACCAACTATTATAAATTAGAATTTTGATTCAGTTCAGAGAAGAGTATAAATCAATTAGGACCACCTTTGTCAAAGTAAAACTTTGCCGCTGACTAGCTGAGCAATAAATGTCCACTGTTTTGTCATCTTTCTTTTTTAAGGTTTTCAAGTAACCTAAGCAGCAGGTCATAAGAAATTAAGAATGTTTGGTTGAACCACTTTTAATGAAAACCCAACCGTTAAGACTTAAGAGTACCCCGACTTCAATGCTTTTTGTTTTCGTTTTTTTTTGCAGGTGATTAATGTTGATATGGATTTGTGTTCTAAACGACTCTCTCTACACTATCGTATAAAGGGAAAGGCTTTTTAGTCCTGTCGTCGATATAGAGTTCCTTAAAATTTCTTCATCTCAAGGCATGATCGATTTCGAGACAATGTTTATGCAAATTAATCGAAACACGCGGATGGATTTTTTTAATGTGGTGCAAACTGAACCGTTCATCGTTATCTTGTATAAGAGAGATACAAATAGAAATGTATGTTTGTAGATTGTGGAAAGTTGCTTTTTTAGTAGACCTTTTTCATGTAATTGTTCTCATAGTTTGTATAAACGATAATAGGCTAAGCTGTAATCTTTCATTGTTCAAGCACATGATTAAAATTTTTTTTCTTCTTTTTCTTGGTCAACTACCACATGCATATGATGGTACCGATGTGATCATGTACTGTTCGATAGAAATTGACTGATGACTACTATTGAATTTGTCTATGAGACTTAAAATGTTTGAACTTTATTATTTGTGTATCATAATGTTTTGTAATGCTTCTTTTTCTACTTTGTTTCCTTTCTTTGAAACAATGTAGTGTATTTGCTTTTGTTTTTTTGTACCGAAGAAAAAAGTCTTTGCTTTTGTTTTTAAATAAGTAAAGGCTATAAACTCCAAGAACCAATATATTCCCATTGGAAAGCTCTTTCTCATTGCTTTTCTACTTTTACAACCAAAAAAAAACTATTCCATGCTCCGTAGTAAAAGACGATTAGATATATAATAAAATTAGTCTCACATAGATAAAGAGACCGTAATTAACGTATTAATTGCATCCCCCACTAAAGACTTATAAGTACCCATTACGACAAAATATCTTAAAATCAACTTCGGTCCAACACCAACACATCAAAACATCTTTAAAAAAACGTTCTTTGCGTTGCCCACCAAAACTTTAAAAGTAACAAAAAAGGGAAAAAGAAAAAAAATAATGTAACTTCTTTTTAGGATTAGATATTATTCTACATAGAATATATAGATCCTTTCTGTTTTGTCCCCGCAAAGTTTCAACGGACAATAGCCATCCGACGTCTCTGTGATTCGGTAGGCACTTTCACATCGGTAGCTAGACCGATAATCTCGAGAGACCGGACAATGTACCACGATATATCGATTTGCCACCATTCGAGTCCCTGTCTTGCCGACGACTCGAACGCATGGTGATTGTTGTGCCAACTCTCTCCAAATGAAAATACCGATAACCACCTTTAAACAAAATTAAAACACATTTAGAGTTTTAATTAGTAAAACCACATTCATTTTTTTTTCTTGGAACATGAGATGAGCTGTCTACAATTCATATGTACTTTTATATTTTTGGCAAAAATGCTTAATAAATGATATTGGATTTATTCTTGTACACACCTAAAAAAATGTACAATACGCTTTTATTAATTAAAAATAATTTTATTGAACATACCAAACATTACGAGAAGTGTCATTGGTCTTCCAAGTTCTAGTCCCCCAAATATGGCAAAGAGAGTTTATGAGACAAGTCACGTGCACCTCCAACGCAGCCCCAACACCCTGTAATCACCCACCAACCACAATTATAACTTTTATTCTTTCTAGTACAATTTATTAATCACACAGAGTTTGATAAATTATACAAAATATATAGAAAGATTTAAAATTTACCATTCCCCAAGTAACGAATGACATGCCACCAAGATAGAAGAGGATGAGACCAAGTCCTAGAATGTGAAACATCACAGTTTTTTGAAGAAACCTATAAAACCATTGCCTCTTCAAATCCTCAACATTTGCTCTTCTTCCACACTGTTAACAACGATTTTGCTTATATTAATTCCAATGAAACAAACTATATATATCATATCATATCTGTATTAAAAAAAAAACAGAAGAAGAAGATATGAACCTTTTCAACAAGATAGGCAGAGTCATAAATCCAAAGAAGATGGCTAAACCAAAAACCTTCTTTAGGACTATGAGGATCACGTTCTGAATCAGTAAACTGATGATGATATCGATGAGTACTCACCCAATCAATCGGATCTCCCTAAAAACAAAAACAAAATCCAAAATAATTAAATACAAAATACTATATAGCTATCATTTAGGATCTCAAAAAGATCTATAATATCTTCATTAATTAATAAATAATAAATAACCTGAATAGCAAGAAGGGCACAATAGGCTAAGAGATACTCAAGCCATTTAGGTACTTTAAAACTCCGGTGAGCCAAGTTCCGA
Organism: Aurinia saxatilis; assembly: GCA_900406295.1. Lineage (NCBI taxonomy): Eukaryota > Viridiplantae > Streptophyta > Magnoliopsida > Brassicales > Brassicaceae > Aurinia > Aurinia saxatilis. The sequence goes on along the minus strand of OVAP01001284.1, from coordinate 18,702 downwards.
TGATAAGACACCGTGATACCAAGACCACCGATGGTGTAGAACAAGAACGTGACCCAAAGAGCAGACCATGTGAAATAAAATGGAGCCAAGAGAGCTAGAGAATGCACAATGAAAGATGCTGTGAATTTCACATAATCTAATCTTCTCCACCTCCTATCCCAAAACACCCATCTCCTCTTTTTCTTCTCCGGTGGTGGTGATGTTGTTGATGGGTTTTTCCGGTGGTCATTATCCTCCGGCACCGTCGATGTAACCGACATGTTCTCTCTCTGTTTCTCTCTGCCTTTCTTTAGGTTCTTTGATTCTTTTGTTTGATAAAAAGTTATATTGGGAGAGGAGGAGAATAAAAAAAAAAGGTGATGGGTCTCTTGTAATTTATAAGCATCAATGGACGGATAAAGAAAAAACAAGAAGAAAAAAATATTTTTTAATTACCGCTTATTAAATCATATTAAAAAAAAATAATAGTAAATATCATGATATTTGTTGGAGTTTTGGCACGTAAGCGTTGAGGTAGCTTTTACATGCAATACTCTCGTATTTCATTTTTTTTGTGTAGAAAAAAGTTATTTTTAGATGCAATGTTAAGAGGTGGTGACACAGAGCTCGATATTATTTTTGACTTATTCTTCAACTATTGATATACATCCATTGCTTTATGGATGTACGTGATTACAGGCAAAAATCACGTTCTGTAGCTGGATTCTGTTATAAGATAAAAATAAAATTGGGGTTTTTTGTTTGTTTTATAAAATTTTGGAATAATATACTGTGTCTACTGAGCATATACTGTTTCGATCGTATTTTTATTATGAAAAATGATATTGAAAAGAAGGTAGTCTAATGTAAGCATTCGCCGAGTCGTTATCAAAAAGCATAAAGATACTAATTTGCCGACTCGTATATAATATTTTAAACATAAATTTATTCTGTCTACAGCCGATAATATCTTCGAATATGGAAAAATATATAATCAAATCTATTGAGATTTGCTAGCATATAAGAATAACAATAACTTTTTATTTTTTATTTTTTTAGTTTTGGTTTTACATTTCTATGTTCTTGTCTAAACAAGATTCGGAGACCTGAGTATTTTTTATTTCTACATGGTCTTTTAATTTTTGTTCGGGTGTATGTATATGTGATGTCAATAGATACATATATTTATATATTTAATACGATTTCTTAAGATAGTCAAATATATATATTTAGGATAAAATCTATTTATATAGTACTTGACAAATATCTGTGTATTTCAAGTTGTTGAGTTCATGTATTCTTGAGATTTTTTATTTCCTCTCAACATAAATAATATTTTATGGTTGACTACCGTTGATGAATATACATTAATCGAAATAATTTTGACTGTGAGATATATACTATTAATATTCTTTCTGTGTTTGGCATGATGATATTTTTTTCTTTTTCTTTTTGTAGGCTATGATGATTATCTCTCAATATTATTTTTTCTTTTTCAAAAAGTATGATGATTATTAATATAGTATGATCAAGTATCAACCTTGGGGAAGTATGTCGGTCTATATACCATGGTACTAACCAAAAAATGAAATTGGGACCATACCTCAAGTAATCTGTAATATATATAAAGTATATCTGTCACAAGATAGTATAAGATCATAAACTTTCACATGTTAAGATCCGTTATTAGACATAAGCATGTGCTCGAACTTGTGAGTTCTTGTAGATTAATTAATTAAAACTCTTTTGTTGTCCCTGTAAGTGTTCACTGTTCAGCTGACACTATTACATACAGATGTGTAAAAAATGCTATTTCAATAAGATCATCACGTTTGAAATGTCTCCAAAAAAATTCCTAGATCCTCGGTTCTAGATCTTGAAATATTAAACTTAATTTAGTTAACCAAAACCAAATTTGGAGACTAGAGAGTAGATAGCCTCGCGAACTCCGAAAGTGTAAGACGACAAAAATGAGTATATAAAAATGATAAATAATATGAGTACAAGAAGTGGTAGTGCGCTACAAGATGAATTTAGTATACATAATTACGCTACTTTACCTTTAGGCGTTTATGTATATTTTCTTTACTAGTTTATTTTTAAAGTTAAAAAATATAAAAAAATTCTTCAACTCAAATAAATCATATAAAATAATCCTTCAATTCAATTTAATAGTGTAATATAATCCACCACTATAATTTTACTATTCAAAAATAAAACAAAAAATATTAAAAAATCAGTTCGCTTTGAATTCAAACTCTTAATATATTAATATTCTAATAAGGATATAATCAATAATCTAAAAAACATTTAATAGTAAACTATCTTAAATTTTTTTAATAGACTATATTTGATTTTGAAGGAAATAAAAATTTTTATATGTGCAAAAAATAAAAAAATTATCTCTTGCGTCTATGAAAATCGAAATTAAAATTAGCGTTCAATTTTTTTTTTGATTTTTATGTTATTTTTCTCTATTTCATACCATTTTCGAAGGGTAATGTGAAAAAATCGAGTTAGAGGGTTATTTGCATGATTTAATTGAGTTGAAGGTTTATTTTATATTTTTCCAACGTTTAGAATAAATTTGCAAAAAAAAATCGAATTGAAGGGTTTTTTTTACATTAAACCCTATTTATAACTATATTATGTTGGATACGAAATTTTACCCCCACTATGTTTCATATCTGTAATTTTTTTTGTTAAAAATATATTTGATATTATTAAGAAACTATTTAAGAATTTTTTTTTTCTAGTTGGAAATAATTTTACTTATTTTTATGGAAAATTTTCAAAAATGCTCATTTTACTCTACCTCTTTTTAGAAATACCCCTCTTTTTATTTATTTTGAAAAATATATTAGTTTCAATCTAAATTATCATTTTTAATATTTAAAAATATTCTATAATATTATGTAGGGTTGTATGGTTTAGAATATAGGGTTTAGGGTTTAATCTTAAACCCTCAAATTCTAAATCCTAAAAAAAGTTTTAATCCTTAATAAATTCAAAATTCTTAAAAGATAAATTCTAATACCTCAAACATAAATCCAAATAGTTTGTAAAACACTAAACCCTAACTCTACAAGATTTAAATCCTAAAATAAATCTTAAATCAAATCTAAATTTAAAAAGAATATTTTGAAAAATAAATTGGGGTATTTTTGAAAAGGTCATATTGAAATAGACATTTCTTAAAAAAATTATATTTTTACCTTAGATGGGTTTGGAATATCAAATCATAGCAACAAAGTTATTTAATTACGTTAGTTTGAAAAAATAAAATCATTAGGTATGTGGGTAAGTGAGAAAGTGTAAAGCGAGAGAGAGGTAGTTAACTAAGCTAAGCATTGTTAAACCATTAGCAAGCATTTAAAATAATATGAAAAGTAAGTATAATATTAAGTAATGTCTAAGTAAATACCAATGACTGAGATCCATTCGTGTATCAATAAATTAATGGGCAAAAATTGATGAAGAGGTGATGCATGTAAACATTAAAACAGAAATTTTATAAAGGAGATCTGATCTGATCTGTATTTTGGAGTAGGTAAATGTACTTAGACATTGCTACGTTTCTAAAGATTTCATGACGTTCTAAATTGAGCTGCCCATTAAATTCAGTTAAAGGTGAAAAAAAAAAATCACGAAGTTTGCATTTTGAGAGATACAATGAGAATATAGGTTTGTCTTTTAAGTTACTCTGGAAATGATCATGGTGTATCTAACAAGCGTACATAGTTTTTGAGTTAGCTTTCCATAAACAAATCGTGGTATAGTACTATAGTCTACGTAAATTATACATACATCAGAACTTCTCCTATATAGTATGGGATCCTTTATATATTTAAACTTTTGTTGTTGTCACAGATCCTGTTTATAATTAACACTTATATTCTAAAACCACAAATGATCGTAACATGCGTGCAGAGATATAAAATTGTAAATGATGCCATTGGTCCTTGATGACGATTTAAGTAGTAGTATCATTCGTCATAAGTTAGTGAACGCTAGTCAATATATTTTCTCAATATAAACATTGTCCTCTCTCGTTCTCTTCTCAAACTTTCACGGTTATAATTTATTACCATTGGGTGGTTACAACTTCTACCAAATCCCATTGAACGCTTCAGAAAGATATAAATAGTTCAGTTACACTGAAAACTGAAGATTTTAAAAAGTCAGTATAGGAAACACACATTTTGTTTGGTAACCACAAACACGCATAATGTAATAAGCATAATCTCCAAAAAGTAAAATGCTATTGTTTAAAGAATACAGCTCGAAACACATTGGATAAAACATGGATCATTTTCACGAAATTGGGGAAAAAAAAAAAAAAAAAACAACAACAAAAACAATATTCTCTCTGTTTCAATATAAATAAAGTTTTAGAGATATTTTTTTATTTTATTTTAATTGATCTTTTTGATTGTAGAATTCTGCAAATTGATTTATCATTGGTTTCATTTGTTTTGCAATTGATTATAAAACATATTTTATTTAGATAAAATACAAAATTTAATGAATTCTTAATTTGTGTAAAAAACCTTAAAATTCAAATAAAATGAAACAGACATGGAGTAGAACATGGGCGGATTTACTGTTTATGGTGTGGGGCAAGTGCACCCATTGTTTTTTTAAAGTTTAGTGTGATTTTTAAGAAAAACATTTTTGTGCCCCCACTAAAAATGATTTTTTTGCCCCCATTGTTTTGATTTCTAGACAAAGTTTCAAAAAATTTAGTTTTAAAAACAAAAAATACTAACAATTGTATCAAAATTATATCAAATTCACAAAATATTTTCATAAAATCATTGTATAAATAGGTTTTTATTTGATAACATATAATTGTAGAGTGTTATTTTTCATTATATAACATATTTATTAATATTTTAAAAAACTTAGTTTAATAATATTATTTTGCCTCTACTAAAAATGTGGTCGGGATCCGCCCGTGGAGTAGTATTTTGTAAAGACATATAGCGATATCAAATCCTAATTTACTTATTTTCGTTATTGTCTTATGATTATGCTAGCTTGTGAAAGGCAACTTGGCAGACTCAAATGAGTGTGTATAAAAGTAACTTGCAGCTGTCGTAGTACAATAATACGTACACGCATGAAGTTATGAGTTTGTAAATCTGCCATTAATATTATATTTTTAGTTACTGAAGTTAATATTCCAATTTCGAAACATTAAATAAAAATGCTTCCAGATAGTTAAATATGAATACGAACACCGTACCATTCCTTTCCAACTAGGAAAAGGACAATGCTTCAATTCATGTGGTACCAAAGTGTTTTTAAAAGAGGAGATGTGATCATTTTCAACACACCTGTTCAAATAATATCTCTTTCTCTTTGCCAACAGATTATGGGGTGAACAAATAGTTTCGCGGTACAAAATGAGTGGATTGTGATGCGATTCAAATAATAAAAATGTATATCGCAGATTAAATGTAGTTCATAAAAAAAGCGTAGGTAGGTAAGAGCAGTTTGCGATAAAATGTAAATAACAACCTAAAAAAAAAAACACAATAAAATTTGGCAACGGAGTGTTACCATTCAAGGTATATCTCATTTTTATTATTAAAAAAATACTTTGATTTGTTTTTAATAAAATAAACCCAGAAACACCCCCTTTAATTCCTTTATGTTTTGGATATCTCTAGATATCATACCAAAAATTCGAAAAATTCTTAAATTTTGTGGACTAATACACACAAAAATTGAATAATTTTTTTAAATTACCAAATAATGTAAATGCTTTAATATTTTGGGCACCATTAGAGATAATAAAAAAATTCAAAAATTCTTAAATTTTGATGGATTAATACACACAAAAATTGAGTATTTTTGAAACCTTACCAAATGATATAATTTTCTTATTATTTTGGGCACCGTTAGAGATCATACAAATAAATTCGATTTTTTTAAAAAAATTGTGTGGATTAATACACACAAAAATTGAGTGTTTTTTCTCGGTTACAAAATGATATAAATTGTTTAATATTTTGAGCACTATTAATTAAAATCATATAATTTTTTTTTTAAATACTTATATTTGGTGGATTAACCCACAAAAATTAAGTATTTTTCAAAATTACAAAATAATATAATTTCTTTAATATTTTGGCACCGTTAAATATTACATAAAATATTAAAAAATCTTTAAATTTGGTAAATTACTACACACAAAATTAGTATAGTATACTATTCTTAGTATTTTAATACTAAATATATAGATTAATACACACAAAAGTTGAATAATTTTTGAAAATTATCAAATGATGTAAATGCTTTAATATTTTGAGCACCGTTAGAGACCATAAAAAAAAAATAAAAAATTCTTAAATTTGGTAGATTATATACACGAAAATTGAGTATTTTTGAAAATTTACCAAATGATATAATTTTCTTATTATTTTGGGTACCGTTAGAGATCATACAAATAAATTCGGAAAAATCTTAAAATTTTGTGGGTTAATACACATAAAATTTGAGTATTTTTTCTTAGTTACAAAATGATATAAATTGTTTAATATTTTATGCACTATTAATAAAAAATCGTATAAAAAGATTTTAAAAAATACTTATATTTGGTGGATTAACATACACAAAAATTAAATATTTTTAAAATTATCCAATAATATAAATTCTTTAATATGTTGACACCGTTAAAAATCACATAAAATATTTAAATATTTTAAATTTGATGAATTACTACACACAATAATATACTATTATAAGTATTTTAATCTCACATATAGTCTAGTCGTATAGGGTTTGATCATCGTCTAGTATATTTCGTTTAATTGACAAAATGACCATAGTGTGTCATCGGAAAACAAATACTTTCATATGTAGCTTGTTTTGTGTCTTTGATATGATGGGCCTGAAGCCCCTCGTGGTGGTGACAACTAGGCAATTATGCTTCAATCCATTATCGGGAATGGCGGAACACGCACGCAGAAACGACGCGTTTTAAGTGACCCGTATCTCATTCATTACACAACCTTACCGCATTACGCACTTGATTATTGTGTGTGCGCATCAAATCTTACACATGATCTTCTCTCTTGTCCGAATCAAATTTAATCATCTCCACAGATCTCTCTCTACTCTCTTCTTCTCTAAACTTTTGCTGCAAAATCTCATAACTTTAACTACCCGCAAAAGCTTCACTGCCCATCTTTTTTTATTCCGTAAGTCGTCTCTTTTGATCTATTTTCAATTAGGGTTTTTCATTTCTGATTCAGGGCTAGTATAAAAATTTGATTTTTTTTTTTTTTTTGTTGTGAATTTGATTAGCTTCAGTATTTGAATAAAAACCCTGAGTTGTAATTATGATTTGGTGTGCAGGATAGTTAGTGAATAAGAAATAATGGATAGAGAGAAATCTCCAGCACCTTGTGGAGGTGGTGGTTTACCTCCTCCTTCTCCATCTGGTCGATGTTCTGCATTTTCAGAAGCTGGTTCGTTGAGTCATCATGGCTCTGATGCTAATCGAATGAGCCATGATATTAGCCGTATGCTTGATAGACCACCTAAGAAGATTGGTCACCGTCGAGCTCATTCCGAAATTCTCACTCTCCCTGATGATTTGAGCTTTGATAGTGAGCTTGGCGTGGTTGGTGGTAATATTGGTGATGGAGCTTCTTTCTCTGATGACACTGATGAAGACTTGTTGTCTATGTATCTTGATATGGATAAGTTTAATTCTTGTGCTACGTCTACTGCTCAAGCTGGTGACCCATCAGGAGGTGCTTGGAGAAACGAGTCTATGATACAGACTGGCTTGACTACTAATCCTCAGAATACGCTTGGTAGTTTTGGTGAAAGGCCTAGAGTTAGGCATCAGCATAGTCTATCTATGGATGGTTCAATGAACATCAATGCTGAGATGCTTATGTCGGGTAATGAAGAGGAGTCCGCTGTTGATGCTAAGAAGTCTATGTCTGCTGCTAAACTTGCCGAGCTTGCTCTCATCGATCCAAAGCGTGCTAAGAGGTATTACTTTACTGCTTCTTTCCTACCGTGCTTCTCTGGTTTTTAGAATTCCTGGTTAAAGGTTTAAGTGAATATTTTGTGCTTTGGTTTTATAAGGCCACTAATCATGTACAATCTTCAACTGCTTCCATTTAACTCCTAAAATGGCCCAACCTCATTAGACCTTAATGAAACTGCTCCTTGATTACATATCCTTGTTTCATGTTTTTGAAACACACAAACGTTTGTACAATCAAACTCTTAGCTATTGTCGAGAAGAGATAATGTGTGGATTTGTTTTTGTGTCATATGATAGGATATGGGCAAACAGGCAGTCTGCGGCAAGGTCAAAAGAAAGGAAGACAAGATACATATTTGAGCTCGAGAGGAAAGTACAGACTTTGCAAACAGAGGCTACAACTCTCTCTGCCCAATTGACTCTCTTACAGGTTGGTTTGAGTCATTGGAGCATTACTCTTTGTTCATGCTTAAATAAAATTAATTATAACATTGCAGTCGTTGATAAATTGCGTATTGTTGTGGGTTTTAAAGTTGTGATCATCTGTTCCTGTTTGTTTAGAGAGACGCCAATGGCTTGACTGTTGAAAACAATGAGCTGAAGCTGCGTTTGCAAACCATGGAGCAGCAAGTTCACTTGCAGGATGGTGAGTCTCTTTTTATAACAAACACTTGCTTCCCCACTTAGAGAAATTCATCACCATCTGGTGTAAACACTCTCTCTTTTGGCAGAACTAAACGAAGCACTTAGGGATGAGATTATGCATCTGAAGATGTTAACTGGCCAGTCTGCTCCAAACGGTGCAGCAGCGATGAACTATGGATCGTATGGATCAAACCAGCAATTCTATTCCAACAACAACAATCAGTCAATGCAAACAACCTTAGCCGCACAACAGTTCCAGCAACTTCAGATTCAATCACAGAAGCAGCACCAGCAACAACAACAACAACAACAACAACAACAGCAGCAGTTTCTTCAACAGCAACAGCTTCTGCATCATCGGCTTCAACAGCAGGGACAACAGAATGGAGTTGCAGATATGAGAAGAGTTGATCCTTCTCAAGGCCAGAACGAGCGCGGAGGAATATGAATATGTCCAGTTTAGTGAGAGGTACATCAGTCAATAACTTCTTGTATTTTGGATTTAAGATTTTCCATTATAGGCTTTAGCTAACGGGTGCCTTGGCTTACAGGGTATTGGCGTTGTGTGCTAAGCAGAAGCCTTTTGTTAGATCACTGAAGAAAAACATTTGGATAATTGGTAACTCTCTTGAGTAAAAAAAGTTTACACATTCAAACTGTTAATTTGTTATTTATTTATAACTTAAAAGCCATGCCCAACATCTTGCTTGATGTATATTTGTTTCTCTCAGATACTTTTGTAATGTAATATATAAAATATAACTTCTTTTCATTTTATTTTGGTTAATACCATATAGACAAAATCTTCAAAACATAACAAAAATTACAAATTATTGCAAAGGCTGTTTTCCATCATATAATTATTCTCAATCCCTTTGTAGTAAAATATTACTTCATCATTGTTTTAGTAAGTGAGTAATTTTCTCCAGAATAAAAGACGGAGATTACTAAACGAAAGCCACACAATTAGTCAATAACGAAATTGTGTTAATCCCAGAGAAGAACATTTGTCTTCCCCCACCATGCAACGTTTAATACAGACCACACAAGAAAAAACCAGCCGACAACTTTTTATTATGAAACATTTCAGTCCACAAGATCCTAAAGGCAACAACGGAATACAGAGAAAAACATTAATTGTCTTTTCGACCCTATCAAGCAAATAAGTATTATCGACATACAAGTGTGAGAGAGAGAGAGCAGAAGAGAAGCAACGAGAGCCGCAGAAGAAGAAGAAGAGTGGAGCCTACTAAGCTTTGCTGTAAGAAGCAAGGATGTGGTTCCTTTTGATACGCAAAATATCATAAATTCTGGACTTATCTTATCTTCACCAATCACTTCTCAACTTGAACACAAAACAAACTTGGCTTTTTTCCTCTCAAGTTTCCCTTTAAAAAAAAGTTTGATCTTGAACTAAAGAAGGAAACAAAAGGCCTCTGATATTCAGATTCTCACTTCTCAAGATGAAGATACAATGTGATGTGTGTGAGAAAGCTCCTGCTACACTGATATGTTGTGCTGATGAAGCTGCTCTTTGCTCTAAATGTGATATTGAGGTTCATGCTGCTAATAAGCTAGCTAGCAAACACCAACGCCTTTTTCTTGACTCCCTCTCCACTCAGTTCCCTCCCTGTGACATCTGCCAAGTACGAAAATCAATCCTTTTGGTCTTAATTTGTATCTGCTGAGAATGTTTCTGTGTTATTGCCTATTGGCAGATTGTTTAGGAGTATGAAAGAGAAGTTTCTTAGCTTTGGATCTATCATGGTTTTGATCTGACTTTAGTAATGGTTTTAAGTGGATACACAAGAAACTTGTTAGATTGCTAAAACTGAAATTTTAAGATCCACTATTGGTAGGTATTCTACAATGGGATCTCAGGAAACAGATGTTGAAGGTTGCTTGTGTACTAATTAATCTCTTCTTGTGTTTATCTTTGTTGACTTGCAGGAGAAGGCAGCTTTCATATTCTGTGTTGAAGACAGAGCTCTTCTCTGTAGAGACTGTGATGAGGCTACTCATGCGCCTAATACTCGCTCTGCTAATCACCAGAGGTTCTTAGCCACTGGTATCCGAGTCGCTTTGAGTTCCAGTAGTTGCAGTAAAGATGTGGAGATGAATCATTTGGACCCATCTAACCAGCAGAATACAATTTCTAAACCACCAGCTCAGCAATCCGCCACGCCATCTCCTTTGTGGGCTACCGATGAATTCTTCAGCTACTCTGATCTTGAGTGTAGTAATAAGGTGAGAAATGGTTTACCAAATTGATGAAAACTATATGTTTTAACCTTGTAGCTTGTTTTGACATGTCCATAAATCTTTTGTTGTGCTTCAGGAGAAAGATCAGCTTGATTTTGGTGGGTTGGACTGGCTTGCAGATATGGGACTCTTTGGAGATCAGCCTAATCAAGAGGCTCTACCAGCAGCTGAAGTTCCTGAGCTTTCGGTGTCACATTTGGCTCATGTTCATTCCTACAATAGACCCATGAAGTCCAATGTTTCCAACAAGAAGCCGAGGCTTGAAATCCGGTATGATGATGATGAAGAGCACTTCCTTGTTCCGGACCTAGGCTAAAGTTACTAATGAAACTAGTAAGCTTATATACTTACAGACGCTCATCTATTGCTCTCTCCTTACTTTCTCTGTGATCTGATTCAAACCAGCAATAGATTCTTCGCGAAAAAAACTTATTATTGGCAAGTAATGCCTTGAATCGAAAACACAAGTCTTTTTTTAAATCATTACATTTCAAGAAGAGAAACAAAAGCAGAGCGCAATGCGAATGCTTAATTTGCTTCTCTCCTCGATATCAACCATCCGGAAACAAGAATACAAAAGAGATAACAAAGCAGCCGTAGAGAACAGATTATGTTGTATGACACTAGGTCTTTAGTTTTGTTTCTATTTCCCTTGGAGAAAGGTGACAACCTCAGATTCTGAGGGAAGAGCTGGAATGGCTCCTTTTTTAGTCGTTGTGATTGCTCCACAGGCGTTTGCGAATCTAAGCACTTTTCTCAATCTTTCTTCGTTCTGTAAAAATACACCCAATAGCACACAATTGTTATTGCTTAAGAGATCACATTACATTCTATTTCTAGAAACAAGCATATGATGCACATTGACTTATCAGGTGCTAGAGTGTTACCTCGAGAACAGATTGATCGTCGACAATCTGATTTAGAAAGGCACCAACAAAGGAATCTCCAGCTCCGGTTGTATCCACAGCGATCACATGGAAAGGGTCAACAGATCCATGGAAATTCTACACATATTGGTAAGTGTATAAGAAGAGAAACCCATTTTAATGAATCTCACAAAGTCACTGACGTAAAGAAGTAGCAAGAAATTGGTTTCATGTTCATGTGATTCGGCAAATGAGAAAAGCAAAAGTAACTTCCTTTTTTGATAAGATGAAAACTTATCATGGTTGAAAACCAAGGAACCTTAAGATTAGAGTAACGACTTTTGTGACCCTGATTTGATTAAAATAGTATTAATCTACTGGAGGGTCCACGAAAAATTCAATTTTTTAAAGCAAGTAGTTGGTGAGATCTACCATACCAACCTAAAACACACAGTATTAAATTTAAAGCAAGTAGCACAAGTGATTCCTGCAGCAGTAATGATATTCCTATTCTGATTAAGCTTTTTAATCATATTTTCGAATCCTTTCCAAAAACATGTTAATAAAAAAGTAATCCTGAAACAATATTATATAGCACACTAATTTTGCCTTCTGGTATTACCTAATGGTCATATAACACACAAGAGACAACCAAAAGACAGTCATGGTAATCACAGTGATAATAATGATGACGACGATGATAATGATGATGGTAGTAAACGCACATAAAAGATGTTTTAGAGTTTTTTACCTTAGTGTAATACCGACAACCCTTTCCACCAAGAGTGACAAGCAAAAGCTTCAAATTGGGATGCCACAAGGACAATGCGGTTTCATCATCAATCTTGTTGCTTCCAGTTAGAAACTCCAGCTCAACGTCACTCACCTTGATGATCTCTGCCTTGTCCCAGATGCTCATGATCTGTGTCTTGGCTTCTTCCTTTGATGGCCAAAGTGGTTCCCTGAGGTTTGGGTCATAGGAAAGCAGAGCCCCTGCCTCTTTTGCCACTTCCATAGCCTTCAAGTGAGCCGACCTACATGGCTCCACGATTAAGCTAATTGACCCATAGTGAAACACTTTTGCCTGCATTAAAATACATCACACAATGGTGACAAATGTCAACACGTAACATAATCAAACCANAAAAAAACCACCAAAGGGGAAAAAAGTCAACACGTAAAAAAAAAAAACCAAAAACCCCTTTTTTTAAAAAAAAAAAAAAAAAAAAAAACTCACAAAACAACACAACTTGGATCATAAGGAATAATAATGAAGGGACCCATATTTATTACGATTCTATATGTTTTAGAAATATCAACTGTACGATGGGGTCAATCCCTATCAAAACAATCCAAGAAAAGCAAAACTTCCTCCTCCATGAGATTAGCTGTAAAGGTAAAAAATTTCCACAGTTTTTAGCAAAAAAGTATTCAACCTAACATCATTACACACCATTACTATAAAAAAACACAACTTTACAAGTATATTAATATGATCCCATCCACTATTTATCACATCTATTAAGATTCCAAATTTAACCAAGAAGAAGACAGATTTACACTCCTAGCTCACTGCAAACCTAATTAAATTTCCACAAAGCATAAGAACTAATTAAGGTAAAAATCCATCACAAAGAGAGGGATAAATTCACCTAGGATACCAAAAGCTATAAAGCTTGAATCTTTACTTATTATGGTCTAATTTCAATATTTTTTGCCTCACTTCAGATACAAACAAATCACGTGTTATCACGTGGATCCACGCCACATCCGAGGAACGAACCCGCGAAAATAAATGAGATCAAAGAGAGAAAAGTCACAGCCCCGTGAAATTACTAATTTACCATTAAACACATCATAATCCCAATGAGATCATCTTCTACGTTTCCCAATACAGAAAAACAAAATTCGAATCCAATTTCTCTTCTAAGTTATCCACAAATTCTAAATCTAATCTAAACCAGATCTAACCGCTAATAAACCGTAATCAACAGAGAGATCGAATTCAAAAAAAAAAACGTACGGATCTGATGAGGTCGAGGTTAAGTTCATCAGGACGAAGAAGCATATCGGCGCTAGGGTTCCGGTAAAACATGAACTCCCGATCTCCATCAGCTTTCAACGTGACGAAAGCGAGAGCGGTTCTAGCTCCTGTATCGAAATTGATCCCCTGATCAGCGACGCCGTATTTCCTCAGGATCCCGGCGAGCATATGACCGAACTCGTCGTCTCCTAGTTTTCCGACGAAGGCGGATCGTCCGCCGAGACGAGAGACGGCGATCGCGACGTTGGCCGGAGCGCCACCTGGAGCTTTGAGGAATCCGGGAGCTTCGGCGAGTGAGACTCCCGATTCGGTTGGGACGAAATCGATTAGCATCTCACCGAAGCTTACGATCAGTCCTTTCTCACCGTTGGATGCCATTTTGGAGACGAGATCTGTAAACCGTTGGATCAAAATTTGAGAAATATACAGAGAAGTGAGAGAGAGGAATATAAAATGAAAACGGAGGAGAAGAGAATAGGGTTTATATAGAGGGAAGACGAGACTGGTGGTGGTCACTCATAAATACGGAGTATTAAAATTTTTTATGGGGCTATATACGAATTTATTATTTTTCTGGTAGTGAAGAAATATCACAAAATATCTTTAAACAGAAGTTTCTACTAAAATGCAAAAAATCTTACTACCTTTTCAATCTTTGCCTGAATATTTGTTTTTTTCTGTTTCACATAAGTTTCTGTTTACCTTTTTCAAAAAAAATTTCAATATTGTTTTGTATAATTTTAATTAGGGAGGTATGGGGTTGGATTAATATTTGTACATCGGGAAGTTTGAGAATTATTATTTTTTAAATATGATTTCAGGCATATTAATGAAATTTTTAGGTCTGAGATTTTTATTCGAATCCGAAATCCGAATTCGAATTCAATTAAAAAAAAAAAAATCGAATCCGATAAAATATCTAAATGAATTTTAAAACTTCAAACCCGAAATCCGAATCCAATAAAAAACTGAACGAAACCCAAAACATCCGAAATATAATTATAAATCTAAAATAATAACCATATTTAAAGTTAATGTAACATATTTATTTTAAGTTATAAAGATATTAGTTGTTTTTATATCAAAATCATTAAAATAACTAAAATCTACTAAATTTTAGCTACATTTATCAAAATTTAACTAAATATTTATCAAAATTAATATATTTTTATTTTATTTTATAATTTTCTCAGTATCCAAACCGAACTGAATCCAAATGCCATCAAATCAAACCCGATCCAAAAATTAAAAAAAATCCGAATGGATTCTTTAATACAAAAACTGAAAACCTGAAATCCGAATGAATTCGAACTGAATTCGAACAAAAATCCGAATTTCCAAACCAAATAGAACTATTACGGTGTGAATGTGATGCATGTAAAATTGTATATCGTAAATTTGTTTTTATTATAAATTGTCTTTTGTAGAATTATTCTATATAATTTTTTGTATACTGTATCATAAATTTATAACAGAGACGAATAATTGCATAATATTAGTCAACAGTCATGAGTCACGATGGTTGTAATTTGTTTATATATATAAATAATGATCTTTAGTATATATTCGTTGGTGTGTGATATCTTGTCAGCCTAATAGGGAAATGACAAAACACCCACGAGATACTCTCACGTGTATTAAAAATTATTTACTTTTGTATACAAAAGAAATTGATTCAGACTATATCACACATCCGATCATACCGTTTGTTCAGATTATAAAAATATTATAGTATTAACGAGATTATTAGTTTGAATTAGCTTGTTGGAATTTTTAAAGAGACGTCGAAAAAACCATGGAAGATAATTAAGTTTTACGAATGAAATAATAATAATTAATTACGTTAAATTAAGTAAGTGAAACGTCACTGGTTGGTCGGTGTTGACAAGTTGAATTATTAATTAAATCCGTTTAGGATTAAATGACTAAACCTGTGGATTCCCCTTGATCGGTTTTCATAAAACCAGCAAACGACAATAACACGGCCCAATAAGTATAGTTTCCCCCTTTTTCATTTTTTTTTCTTTGGGTCAACTTCCCCTTTTTCATTTATAAACTTACTCCACAAAAATGTGATTTTTATATTAATTATTGTACAAATCTCAAGATTAGTCTAAAATTGATTTCATCATTACTCTGGTTACATGAACAAACCAAGTTCACACAAATAATTTGTGTTGCTTGGTACAAAATATTAGCACAGATACTAACATTATTTGACTGTGAGCAAAACCACAGATTTGTGGTCACAATCACAAGTTGTTTAACATCACGCAGTAGAGAGAGCTACAGAAGACGGGGCTGCAAAGTGAGAGAGGTTTGCTCATGTTGGTCTGATGATCTCACTGTTGTAGTAGCTGAGGAGGTTATGTGATCATGGAGAATTAGGAGCTTGAGTGTGGCTGATTTACGTAGCCAAGTTGCAACCATCGAACCGCTAGATGTAAACCGTCCCATGTTGCTTTTCGATAGGTGAAATGGTGCGTCCATTCCCCTCAAAAGGGTTTCAACCGCTGGCCTTAGTGTACCATCTCCAACCACTTTGCTGTGTTTCCCCCAACCAGTCAATATGCTGCCACCAAAAAGAAAAAAAAAAGTTAAGCAAAACATATCACAAGTTTTGAAAGAAGCTGGATTCTGAAAAGAGTTAAAGGTTCTCGGCATAAACCGCATAAACAAGAATCTCTAGACCTTCATAGACAATCCGAAGAGTTCTTTACAGCTTACCTCAAGAGTTTAGGCAATTCATGACCTTCATAGACAATGGAACGTATGTTCAGCAGCCAAGAATGGACCATAGCGCGCGCAGCTCCAGAAGACATGAGGTGCAAGTCCAAGCAAGAATCAGACCACACATTCTCCCAAACTTGCCTAGATCTTCCCTCAAGCGCAACCAGTTCCGCTCCTCGTTTCTATAAACAAAGAGGTTTCCAAACGTAAGCTGCAATATGAAAACCAATTACAAAACTTGGACTCCTGGCCCTAACATATTAATGTGATTTTACCTGGCCAAAGTGCCAAAGCATGTCAGTGAGAGCATTATAGAAGGCAGAAGTGGTCGAACCATCCATTTCGTTTACTTTGTCGAATAAGCTCTGAGCTTGGAGCCACACATTCTCTCTATGGCCCATCAGAAGTCCATGAACAACACCATAAACCTGGTTATCAAAAAGCCTGAGCTCCTCTAACAGCATTGATGCATCTTCAAAAGAGTAGCACCGACTACATCGACAAACATGTCAATAAGATCAGAATGCACACCAAAATGCAGCCACATACCGAAACCACATAGAGCTAATTTATGATAACCTTAACAATCATATCTGCCACTCGCTAACTTCAATAAAGGAGATCCAAGAGGAACAAACCTGCAAGCATTCAGAATCGCTGAAAAAGTTACTACATTTGGTTTTATCTCCAGCTGATGCATTTTGCGGAAAACTTCCAGTATACAGGAGAGCTCATGCATACCCTCCTTGCAATCTTTCTTCATTCGATTATTACTATCAATAGTTAACTGCCCAAATATCTGTATTACCCGATTATCCTCTGTTTCGGTAAATTTATTAAAAGATGAAGAAGAATGAAACTTAGACGAGCCAACTTCTAAGCTGCCAGCTCCACAATCTCTAAATTCCATAGTTGCAGAGCGGCCAAAGGCATCGATTATGGAATTGTAAGTTACAACGTTAGGACTAATTCCTTCCTTTGTCATCTCATCGATCAAAGAAACAGCAGAACCCACCAACCCATTCTTGCACAATGCATCAATCAATGCACTGTATAAAACAACATCAGCTCTTAAACCGACGCTCTTAAACTCTCTAAATATCTCCATTGCCTCTTTATACAACCCCCCTTTTGAGTACACATCAATTAGTGTTGAATAAGTCAGTAAATTAGGCAATATATGCTCCCGCTTCATCTCAGTGAAAATAATTCTCACTTCTTCAAATTTTCCTTGTTTCCCATACCCTCCAAGAAGAGCATTATAAGTCACAACATCCTTCTTGATCCCAACAGATGCCATTTCTCTTAAAATATCCAAAGCTTCTTCAGATCTACCGAGCTTAGTATATATCGAGAGCAATGTATTGTAACAAACTCTATCCAATGCAATACCGAGATATCTCATCTCATCAAACAAGTTAAGAGCTTCATCAAATCTCCCAGCCTTTGCAAACCCATCAATAACAGTGCTATAACTCACAACATTAGGCACGATTCTCTTCGCGGGCATCTGTGCCAGGATATCGAAAGCAAGATCCATCTGCCCGCCTTTGCAGATTGCATCCAAAAGTGTATTATAACTAAAAACATCTTGTTCAATCCTTCTATTCAACATCTCATCAAACAGATTCCTCGCAGCTTCCCACAATCCTCCTCTACTACAAACAGCAAGCAAAGAGTTGAAAGTTATCCTATCTGGCTGCACACCATTCCTCTGCATCTCATCGAAAATCTCAGCAACTTGCTTAAACTCCATCCCTCCTTTACCACACGCATCAATCACAGCATTGTAGGTGACCAAATTCGGCCTCAAGCCATAATTTTTCATGGAGTTAAACACACTAATAGCTTCCTCATACATCCCACTTCTCCCATAAGCGCTAATCAAAGCCGAGAAGGCGTACACAGTGTTTCCATACCCACCAGCTAAAGCATTCTCGAAAACCTTCTTAGCAACACCTACATTACCTAATCTACCAAGAGTACTAATCATAGCACTAGCTAATTTCCCCTGCTCGTTCTTCCTCCTCTCTCTTCTAACCGCAAACTCATAAAAGGTAACAGCTTTATCACACTCACCTCTATTCCCTAGCTCACGGAGTACAAACGTATAGTCATCAGAGCCACAGAGCTTAGACTCCAACCTCAACATTAGCTTCTGTAAC